>JAYMFT010417808.1:0-32896 GCA_038088735.1 Panulirus argus | reverse complement strand
TGTGTGTGTGTGTGTGTGTGTATGTGTGTGTGTGTGTGTGTGTGTATGTGTGTGTGTGTGTGTGTGTGTGTGTGTGTCTGTGAACGAACGAACTTAAGCGGAACTCAAAATCCTCATGTGACTTAACTCTGTAAGAATACGGGTCTCTCTCTCTCTCTCTCCCTCCGGGCCCTTGAGCTACAGGGGGAAGCAACACACAACAGCCCCTGAGGGCTTGTCAGTAAGGGCCAGGCCCTTACCAGGCGCACTGACGGAAGCGCCGGACTTCCGGAACATATCTGTATGGCACATAACCCTGTAGGACGGCGTTCCAGTCAACACCACTCGCTGGAATACACTGGCCCGCTGTGTGCGCAACCCGCCTGAAGTTCCTTGTGCAGATAAGACTATAATTGGAAATTATAGTTAATGGCGATTCCTCTTGGAAGTAAAAAAAAAAAAAAAAGGAAAAGAGAAGAAACTTATATGAAGATTGCGCCAGCAGATTGCGCGTCCCCCCAAAACATTTGCGTTTGAGAGAGGTATCGTAACTTGAAAAACTGGGGAGCGTCTAAATGGTTGTTCTGTTCGGTGGATATGAATTTTTAAGGTTGGATTCTTACGAAAAAATCAGAGTCATAAAAGACCGTGTGGGGTCTCTGGTACAGGTCTCTGGTACAGGTTTCTGGTACAGGTTTCTGGTACAGGTCTCTGGTGCAGTCTCTGGTCAAGTCTCTAACGTAAGTCTCTCTTGTAACTCTATGTTTCAGGTCTGTGGTACAGGTCTCTGGTGCAGGTCTCTGGTACAGGTTTTGGGTGTTGGTCTCTGGTCAAGTCTCTGATGTAAGTCTCTCTTATAACTCTATGTTTCATATCTCTGTTGAAGGTCTTTGGTGCAGGTCTCTGATGCTGGTCTCTGGTGCTGGTCTCTGGTGGGGGTCTCTGGTGCAGGTCTCTAGTATGGGTCTTGGGTGCAGGTCTCTAGTGCAGTTCTCTAGCGCAGGTCTCTGTTGCACGTCTCTGGTGTAGGTCTTTCGTGTAGATCTCTCGTGCAAGTCATTGTAGCAGGTCTTTGGCGTAGGTCCTGGTGGAGGTCTCTGGTACTTGCCTCTGTTGTAGGTGTCTGGTGCAAGTCTCCGGTTCATAAATCTGACGTAGGTCTCTGGTGCAGGTCTCTGGTGTAAGTCTGTGATGTAGGTTTCTAGTGTAGGTCTCTGGCAGAGGTCTCTGATGTAGGACTCTGGTGCAGGTCTCTGGTGTAGATGTCTGGTGTGGGTTTCTGCTTTAGGTCTTTGGTTTAAGTCTATAGTGTAGGTCTCTTGTTTAGGTTTATGGTGCAATTGTCTAGCGTAGATCCCTAGTACAAGTCACTGGTGCAAGTCACTGGTATAAGTCTCTGATATAGGTTTCTGGTGTAGATCTCTGATGCAGGTCTCTAGTGCAAGTGTCTGGTGCAGGCCTCTATTGTGGGTCCTTGGTATAAGCCTTTAGTGTAGGTCTCTGGCATACGTCTTTGGTGTAGGTCTTTGCTGCAGGTCTCTAGTGTAGCTCTTTGGTACATTTCTGTAGTGATGGTCTCTGGTCAAGGTTTATGGTGCACCTTTGTGGTGTAGGTCTCTGGTATAGATCCCTAGCAGAAAAGTCTTTGCAGGAGGTCTCCGGCGTAGGTCCCTGGTGGAGGTCTCTGGTACATGCCTCTGTTGTACGTCTCTGGTGCAAGTCTTTGGTTAAAGTCTCTGATGTAAGTTACGGGTTTAAAATTCTGATGTAGGTCTCTAACGCAGGTCTCTGGTGCAGGTCTTTGGTGTAAGTCTCTGGTATAGGTCTCTGGTGCAGGTCTTTGGTGCAGGTCTCTGGTGTAGGCCTCTAGCGTAAGTCTCTGGTTTAGGTCTTTGGTGCAGGTTTCTAGTAAGTCTTTAGTGAGGCCTCTAGTGTAGGTCTCTGGCGTAGGTCTTTGGTGCAAGTCTCTGGTGTAGGCCTCTGATGTAAGTCGCTGGTGTAGGTCTCTGGTTAGGTCATTGGTACAGGTCTCTGGTCTAGGTCTTTTGTGTAGGTCTCTAGTGTAGGTCTCTGGTGTAGGTCTCAAATGTAGGTCTCTGGCGCAGGTCTCTGGTGTAAGCCTGTAGTGCGAGTCTCAGGAGTCTGTCTCTGTTGTAAATCTCTGATGAAGGTCTTTAGTGCAGGTCTCTGTGGTAGGTCTCTGGTGCAAGGGTCTGTAGTAGGTCTCTGAGGCAAGTCTCTGGTAAAGGTCTCTGGTTTATGTCTTTGGTACAGGTCTTTGATGCAGGTCTTTGGTGCAGGTCTCTGGTGTAAGTCTCTGGCGTAGGTCTCTGGTATAGGTCTCTAATGTAGGTCTCTGGCGTAGGTCTCTGATGTAGGTTTCCGTTGTAGTTCTTTAGCGTATGTCCCTGTTGGAGTTGTCTGGTACAAAAGTCTGTTATAGGTCTCTGGTGTAAGCCTGTGATGCGAGTCTCAGGTGTTCGTCTCTGGTGTAAATCTCTGATGAAGGCCTCTGGTGTAGGTCTCTGGTGCAAGTTTCTGTAGTAGGTCTCCGATGCAAGCCTCTGGTATAGGTCTCTGGTACGGGCCCCTAGTGTTTGTCTCTGGTGCAGGTCTTTGGTGCAGGTGTCTGGTATATATCTCTGGTGGAAGTTTTGGTTAAAGTTCTTGGTGTAAGTCTCTGGTACAGGTCACTGGTGAAGGTTTCTGATGCAGGTCTCTGGTGTAAGTCTCTGGTGCAAGTCTCTTGTGTAAGTCGCTGGTGTAAGACTTTGGTGAAGATCTGTGGCGCAGGTCTCTGGTGTAGGTTTCTGGTTTAGATCTATGATTTAGGTCTGTAGTGAAGGTCTCTAGTGTGAGTCTTTGGTATAAGTCTTTGCATTTCTCTAGCTTAGGTCCCTTGCTGAAGTCTGTGATACACGTCTCTGTTGTAGGTTTCTGGTGTAAGTCGCTGGTGTGAGTCTCTAGTGTCTGTTTCTGGTGTAAAACTCTGATGCAGGTCTCAGGCACAGGTCTCTGGTTTAAGTCTCTGGTATAGGTCTCTGGCGCAGGTTTCTAGTGTAGATCTCTGATGCAGGTCTCTAGTGTAGGTGTCTGTTGGAGGTCTTTGCCGTAAGTCTCTAGTATAGCTCCCTGTTGCGGGCCTCTAGTGCAGGTCTCTGGTATTAGTGTGTGGCGCAGGTCTCTGGTATAGATCTCTAATGTAGGTCTTTATTGTAGGTCTCTGGTGGAGGTCTCTAGTGTAGGTTTCAGTTGGAGGTCTTAGGTGTAGGTCTTTGGTGTAGTTCTTTGTTGTAGATCTTTGCTTTAGGTCTCTGGTTTATGTTTCTGATACAGGTTTCTAAAGTAGGTCAGTGGTGTAGGTCTGTGGATTAAGTCACTAGTGTAGGTCTCTGGTGCGAGTCTTGGTGTATGTCTCTGGTGCAGGTCTCTGATATAGGTCTCTGGTGTAGGTCTCATGTCTAAAGCTCTGGCGTAGGTCTCTGTTGCATATCACTTCTTGTAGATTTCTGGTATAGGTCTCTGTTGCAGGTCTCTGGTGTAAGTCTCTGGTGTAGGTCACTGGTGCAGGCCTCTGGTGCAAGTCTTTGGTGTAGGTCTTTGGTGCAGGTCTCTGGTGCAGGTTTCTGGTTTGCTCTGGTTAAGGTTTACTGTGCCGGTCTTTAAAGTAGGTCTCTGGTGTAGGTCTTTGGTGCATTTCTCTAGAGTAGGTCCCTGTAGAAGGTCTCTGATGCATGTCTCTGTTGTAGGTCTTTGGTGCAAGTCGCTGGTGTAAGTCCCTGGTGTCCGTTTCTGGTGCAAAACTCTGATGTAGGTCTGTGGCGCAGGTCTCTTGTGCAGGTCTCTGGTATAAGTCTCTGGTATCGGTCATCGGTGCAGGTTTCTGGTGTAGGTCTCCAATGCATGTCTCTAGTGTAGGTGACTAGTGTAGGTCAGTGTTAAGGGCCTTTAGTGCAGGTTTCTGATGCAGGTCTCTGGTGTTAGTATCTAGAATTGGCGTCTGAAGCAGGTCTCTGGTCTATAGTTCTCTGATGCAGGTCTATAGTGTAGGTCTCTGGTATAGATCTTTGGCGTAGGTCTCAGCTGGACGTCTTAAGTGTAGGTCTTTGGTGTAGTTCTTTGTTGTAGGTCTTTGCTTTAGGTCTCTGGTTTATGTTTCTGAGAAAGGTTTCTAAAGTAGGTCTGTACTGTAGGTCTGTGGAGTAAGTCGCTAGTGAAGGTCACTGATGTAAGTCTCTTGTGTAGGTTTCAGGTATAGGTCTCTAGTGCAAGTCTCTGATATAGGTCTCTGGTGTAGGCCTCATGTCTAAAGCTTTGGCGTAGGTCTCTGTTGCGTATCTCTGGTGTAGATTTCTGGTATAGGTTTGTGATGTAGGTCTCTGGTGTAGGTCTCTGGTGCAAGTTTCTGGTGTAGGTCTCTGATGCAAGTCAGTGGTGCAAGTCTTTAGTACACGTTTCTGGTGTAGGTCTTCGGTGTAAGTCTTTGATGTAAGTCTTTAGTGCAGGACTCTGGTCTAGGTCTCTGTTACAAGTCTCTGATGTAGGTTTCTGGAGTAGGTCTCTGGTGCAAGTCTTCGGTATAGGTCTCTAGTGCAGGTTTCTAGTAGAGGTTTCTAATGTAAGTCTGTGGTGTAGGTCTCTGGTGCAGGTCTCTGGTATAATGCTCTGACTCAGGCATCTGATATAGTCTCTGGTGCAAGCTTTTGATTAGGTCTCTGGTGTAGGTTTTTGGTGAAGGTGTCTGGTGTTGGGTCTCTTGTGTAGGACTCTGATCCAAGTCTGTTGTGTATGTCTCTAGTTTAGGTCTCTAATGCAGATGTGTGGTGCACGTCTCTTACATTGTTGTCTGTTGTAGGTCTCTGGTGTAATGTCCTGTTTGGTCTCTGGTGTAGGTTTCTGGTACAGGTCTTATCTGTAAGTTTCAGGTATAGGTCTCTGGTGCAGATCCATGGTAATGGTCTCTCGTGCAAGTCTCTGGTAGAGGACTCTGTTAAAGGTCTCTGGTGTAGGTATCAGGTGCTGGTCTCTGGTGCAAGTTTCTGGTGTAGGTCTCTGGTGTAGGTCTCTGGTGCAGGTCTCTGGTGCAAGTCTCCGGTGCAGGTCTCTGACGTAGGTCTCTGACGTAGGTCTCTGGTGCAGGTCGATTGTGTAGGTATCTGGTAAAGGTCTTTGTTGGTGGTCTCTAATGTAGGTCTGTGGTGTAGGACCCTAGTGGGAGTCTTTGCTGTAGATATCTGATGTATGTCTCTGGTTTAGGTCTCTGCTGCAGCTTTCTAGTACGGATTTCTAATATAGGTCTGTGGTATGGGTCTCTGGTTCACGTTGCTAGGCTAGTGCAGGTCTCTGGTGCAGGTCCCCCTTTTGTAGGTCTCTGGTGTGGGTTTGGTGCAAGTGTCTGGTGAATATCTATAGTTTAGGTCTCTGATGTAGTATCTCTACTTCAGGTCTTTGGTGTAAGTCTCTGTTGTAGGTCTCTGGTGTAGGTCCCTGGTGTAGGTCGGTGGTTTAGGTCTTTGTTGTAGGTCTCTGGTGCAAGTCTCACGCGTAGATTTCTGGTTTGGGTCTCTGGTTTAGGTCTCAAATGTGGGTCTTTGGTGCATGTCTCTTGTGAAAGTTTGTGCCTGGTTTAGGTCTCTGGTTCAGGGATCTGGTGTAGGTCTTTGACCTAGGTTTCTGGTGCAAGTGTCTGGTGTGGGTCTCTGGTAAGGGTTTCTAGTATAGCTCTGTTTTGTATAGTCTCTGGTGCAAATCTCTAGTGTTACGTCTCTTTTGTAGGTCCGTGGTTAAGTCTCTGCTGTATTTGTCAGATATAGGTCTCTGGTACACGTCTCTGGTTTAACTCTTTGGTGCAAATCTTTGGTGTAAGTGTGTGTCTGGTGTAGGTCTTTTGTTTAGAGTTCTGGTGTAGGTTTCTGATGCAAATCTCTGGTATAGGTCTCTGGTTTCGGTCTCTGGCGTAGGTCTCTGATGTAGGTCTCTGGTGCAGGTCTTTGTTGTAGGCATCTTGTATAGGTCTCTGGTGTAGGTCTCTGGTAAAGGTTACGTCTTTGGTGCAGATCTCAGTTGTAAACCTCTGGTGTAGGACTTTGGTGTTGGTCTCTGCCGTAGGTCTCTGGTTTAGGAGTCTGATGTAGGTCTATAGAACTTGTATCTAGTGCAGATGTCTGGTGTTGATTTCCGGTACAAGTTTATGGAGCAGGTCTCTGATGAGGGTCTCTGGGTCTCTGGTTGTTGGGAACTGTTATAGGTCTCTGGTATAGGTCTCCAGTGAAGGACTTTGATACAGGTCTCTAGCAGAAGTCTCTGAAGCATGTCTATCTTACAGGTCTCTGGTGTAGGTCTCTGGTACACGTCTGATTTTCAAGTCTCTGGTGTAGGTCTGTAGTGAAGGTTTCTGGTGCAAGTCTCTGGTGCAAACCTCTGTTGCAAGTCCCTGAAGTAGGTCTCTGGTGTAAGTCTGTGATGTAGGTCTCTAGTTTAGGTCTCTGGTGCAGGTCTCTGATTTCAGGTCTCTGGTGTAGGTCGCTGGTGCAAGTATCTGATGTATGTCTTTGGTGTCGGTCTTTGATGTAGGTCTCCGGTGTAGGTCTGTGGTGCAGGTCTCTGGTATATGTCTGCGGGGTACGTCTGTGGTGCAGGTCTCTGGTGAAGGTCTCTTCTACTGGTCTCTGGTACGGGTGTCACGTGCAGGTCTCTCGTGCAAGTCTTTAGTGCCGTTCTGTGGTATAATTTTCTGGTTCAGGTGTCTGGTATTGTTCACTATTGTAGGTCTCTGATGCAAGTCTCTGGTGTAAGTCACTGGTACGAGTCTCTGGTCTCTGTTTCTGGTGTAAAACTCTGATGTAGGTCTTTAGCGCAGGTCTCTTGTGCATGTGTCTGGTGCAAGTCTCTGGTATAGGTCTCTGGTGTAGGTTTCTGATGTACATCTCTAGTTCAGGTCTCTAGTGTTAAGTGACTGGTTGTGGTCTCTAGCGTAGATCTCTGGTGCAAATATATGGTGTAAGTCTCTATTATTGGTGTGTAGTGCAGGTCTCTGGTATAGATCTCTGATTTAGGTCTCCAGCGTAAGTCTCTGATGAAAGTGTCTGGTGTAGGTCTCAGTTGGAGGTCTTAAGTGTTGGTCTATGGTGTAGTTCTTTGTTATAGGTCTCTGGTTTAGGTCTTTGTTTTATGTCTCTGAAAAAGTTTTCTAAAGTAAGTCTGTGATATAGGTCTGTGGAGTAAGTCGCTAGTGCAGGTCTTTAGTGCAGGTCTCTTATGTATGTCCTCTGTGTACGGTCCTGGTGTGGGTCTCTGATGCAAATCTCTGGTAAATGTCTCTGGTGTAGGTCTCTGGTATAGGTCTCTGGTGTAGATGTTTGATTTAGGTCAGTTGGTTTAGGTCTCTGATGCAGGTTTCTAATGTAGGTCTGTGATGTAGGTCGCTAGTGTAAGTCTCTAATGTAGTTCTCTGGTGTATGTTTCTGGTGTAGGTCTCTGATGTAAGTACCAGGTGCATGTTCTTGGTATAGGTCTCTTGTGTAAGTCGCTGGTTTAGTTTTCTAGCGTAGGTCTCTGTTGTAGGTCTCTAGTAGAGATGTTTGCTGTAGGTCTCTGGTATAAGCCTCAAGTTTATGTCTTTGGTGTAGGTCCCTGGTGTAAGTCTCTGGTGAAGGCCTCTAGTAGAGGTCTCTGGTGTAGGTTTCTGGCGTAGATCTGCAGTACAAGTCTCTGATGTAGGTCTTTGATATAGGTTTCTGGTGCTGGACTATGAGTAGATCTCTGGTCTAGGTTTCCCGTGTGGCTGTCTAGTGCAGGTTTCTGGTGAAAGTCTCTGGTGTAAGTCTCTAGTAGTGCAGGTCTCTGGTGTAGGTCTCTGGTGTAAGTCTCTGTTGCAAGTCTCTGATGTAGGTGTCTGGTGAAGGTCTCTGGTACAGGTTTCTAGTATTAGTCTATAATATAGATTTCTGGTGCAAGCCTCTAGTGTAAGTTTCTAATGTAGGTCTCTGGTGAATGTCTCTAGTGTAGGTCTCGGCTTCTAGTATGGGTCTCTGGTTGAGTTCTCTGGTGTCGATATCTGTTGCAGGTATTTTCGCATGTCTCTGATGTAGGTCTCTGTTGTAGGTCACTGGTTTAGCTCTCTGGCGTGGTCTATAGTTTAGATCTCTGGTGTATGTCTCTGCTGCAGGTCATCATTGTAGGTCTCTGGTGAACGTCTCTAGTATTGGTCTCTGGTACAAGCCTCTGCTGTATATCTGTGGTGTAGGTCTCTGGTGCAGGTCACTGGTGTCGATCTCTGGTATAGGTTTTTGTTGCAAGTCTCTATAGCAGGTGTCTGGTGAAGGTCTCTGGTTTAGGTTTCCGCTTAGATCTTTGGCTTAGGTCTCTGTAGTAGGTCTCTAACGCAAGTCTCTGCTGTAGGTCTCTGTTGTAGATCTTTATTAAGTGTCTCTCTAGTGGATCTCTGTCGTAGTCTCTGGTTTAACTCTCTGGTGTAGGTCTTTAGTGTGAGTCTCTGGTTTAGGTCTTCGGTGTATGTCTCTGGTGTAGGTTTCTGGCGTAGGTTGCAGATGCATGTCTCTGATGGAGGTCTCTGGTTTACGTCTTTCGTTTAGGTCTCTGGCATAGGTCTCTGAGGCAAATCTCTGGTGTAGGTCTCAGATGTTGGTCTCTGGTGCATGTCTCTAGTGTAGGATTCTGTTGTTGACTTTTGGCGCAGTTTGGTGGTTCAGGTCTCTAGTTTAGGTCTCTGATATAGGTATGTTGTGTGGGTCTTTGTTGTAGGTCTCCGGTGTTGGTAAAAAATGTAAGACGTTGGTCTAGGTCAATGGTGCAAGTTTCCGGCGCAGTTCTGTGGTGCAAGTCTCAGTTGCAGGTCTCTGATGTTGGTCTCTGGTGTAGGTCTCTGACGTAAAGTGTCTGGTGGATGTCTCTAATCTGAGTCTCTGATACAAGGCCCTATGTGTAAGTCTCTGGTGTAGGGCCCTGGTGTAGGTCTCTGCTGCAGTTGTATGGTGCAAGTCTCTAGTTCAGGTCTCTGGTATTAGTCTATGGGGCAAGTCTCTGGTGTAGGTCTCTGTTGCAGTTCTATGGTTCAGGTCTCTGGTATAAGTCTATGATGCAAGTCTCTGGTGTAGGTCTTTGGTGTAAGTCTTTGGTGTAGGTCTTTGGTGTAGGTCTCTGGTGTAGGTCTCTGCTGCAGTTCTATGGTACAAGTCTCTGGTGCAGGGCTTTGATGTTGGTGTCTTGTGTATGTCTCTGTTCTAGGTCTCTTGTATAAGTCTCTGGTGCAGGTCTCTGGCGTAAGACTCTGGTGTAAGACTCTGGTATAGATCGCTGGTATAGGTCTATGGTTTAGGTCTTGAACATAGGTCTCTGGCATAAGTCTCTGGTGTGGGATTTTAGCAGTAGGTCCTTAGTGTGTGATTTTGGTGGTAGGTCTCTAATGTAGCTCACTGTTGTAGGTCTCTGGCGTAGGTCTGGGGAAAAGGTGGCCTGCTGCAAGTTTCACAGGTATCTGGTGGAGATCTGTGATGGACGCGTCTAGTTCAGGTCTATAGTGCGGGTCTTTGGTGCAGTTCTGTCGTATGAGACTTTGATGCAGGTCTCTGGTCTAAGTCTCTGGTGTAAGTCTTTGGTGTAAGTCTATGGTGAAGATTTCAGACATAGGTCTCTGTTGTAGGTCATAGGTTTAGGTCTTTGGTATAGGTGAGAGGTGTAGGTCTCTGGATTTGGTTATAGGCGTAGGTCTCTGTTGTAGGTCATAGGTGTAGGTCTCTAGTGTAGGTCATAGGTGCAGGTCTCTGTTGTAGGTCGTCGGTGTAGGTCTCTAGTGTAGGCCATACGTGTAGGTCTCTGGTGTGGGTCATAGGCGCAAGTCTCTCGTTTTAGTCTCTGGTGCAGGTCTGTGGTGCGTCTCTGGAGCAGGTCTCTGGTGGAAGTCTGTGTTACGGGTCTGTGGTGCAAGTCTCACGTGCAGTTCTATTATACATGTCTCTGTTGTCGGTCTCTGGTGAAGGTCTATGTTGCACGTCGCTAGTGTTGGTCTTTGGTGCAGGTTTAGGTCTCTGGTGGAGGTCTCTAGTGAAGGTCTCTGGTGTTGGTCTTTGTTCTAGGTCTCTTGTGCTAGTTTCTGGCGTAGGTCTTTGGTGTAGGACGCTGATGAAAGTCTCTGGTGTAGGTCTCTGGTGAAGGTCTCTAGTGTGTGTCTGGTGTAAGTCTCTGCTATAAGTCTCCGGTTCAAGTTTCAGGTATAAGTCCCTGGTGTAAGTTTCTAATGTAGGACTTTGGTATAGGTTTCTTGAGTAGGAGTCTGATGTATGTCTTTGTTGTAGGTCTCTGGTGTAGGTCTCTGGTCCAGATTTCTGGTGTAGGTCTTTGGTGTACGTCTCTGGTAGTTGTCTCTGGTAGGAATCTCTGGTGCAGGTCTCTCGTACAGGTATCTGGTGCAGTCCTGTGGTACAAGTCTCTGGTGCAGGTGTCTGGTGTAGGTCTCTGTTCTAGGTTTCTGGAGTAAGTCCCTGGTGTAGGTCTCGAATGGAGATCTCTGGCTTTAGTCTCTGGTGGAAGTCTCTTGTATAGGTCTTTGGTGCAGGTCTCTAGTGTGGCACTCTGGTGTAGGTTTTGGTGTAGGTCTCTGGCACAGGTTTCGTCTTTGGTGCAGATCTCAGGTGTAAATCTCTGGTGTAGGACTTCCAAAGTCTCTGGTTTAGGAGTCTGATGTAGGTCTCTGGTGTTAATTTCAGGTGTAGGTCTCTAGTGCCTGTATCTGGTGCAGGTCTCTTGTGTAGATCATCTGGTACAGTCTAGAGCAGGCCTCTGGCGTAGGTCTCTGGAGCTGGTCTCT
Source organism: Panulirus argus (assembly GCA_038088735.1). Taxonomy (NCBI): domain Eukaryota; kingdom Metazoa; phylum Arthropoda; class Malacostraca; order Decapoda; family Palinuridae; genus Panulirus; species Panulirus argus. The sequence continues at coordinate 22,092 of JAYMFT010417808.1, read as the reverse complement.
AATGCAAGTCTCTGGTTGTAAGTTTCTGGTATAGGTCTCTGGTGTAAGTTTCTGACATGTGTCTCTGGTAAAAATCTCTAGAGTATGTCTGTCTTACAGGTCTCTGGTACAGGTCTACTGTGTAAGTCTCTAGTGTAGGTCTCTGGTGCAGGTTTCTGGCGCAAGTCTTTGGTGCAAATCTCTGGCACATGTTTCTGAAGTAGGTCTTTGGTGTAAGTCTTTGGAATAAGTCTTAAATATAGGTCTCTGGTGTAAGTCTCTGGTACAGGTCTCTGGTGAAGGCCTCTTGTACGGGTCTCTGGTGCGGGTGTCACGAGAAGGTGTCTCGCAGAGGTATTTGGTGCCGTTCTGTGGTACAAGTCTCTGGCGTAGGTCTCTGTTGTTGGTCTCTGGTGTAAGTCTTTGGTATAGGGGTCTGGTGTAGGTCTCTGGTGCAGGCCTCTGATGAGGGTTTCTAGTGTAGGTCTCCAGTGCAAGTCTTTGGTGTAGGTCTCTGGTGTTGGAGTCTGTTGTAAGTCTCTGATGAAGGTCTTTGGAGTAGGTTTCTTGTGCAGGTCTCTGGTGCAAGTCTCTTGGGTAAGTCTTTGGCTGTAAGACTTTGGTTTAGGTCTAAGATGTAGGAGTTTGATGTAGGTCTCTGTTGTAGGTCTATGATGTACGTCTCAGTTGTAGATCTTTGGTACAGGTCTCTGGTGCAGGTCTCAGGTACAGCTCTCTGGTGAAAGTCGCTGGTGCTGGTCTCTCGTGCTGGTCTCTCGTGCAGTTCTCTCGATCAAGTCTTTGGTGCAGGTCTTTGTGCAAGACTCTGGTGCAAATATCTGGTGTAGGTCTCTATTCTAGGTCTTTGATGTAAAATTTTAGGGTAGGTCTGTGGTATAGGTCTCTTGTGCAGAAGTCTGGTGAAGGTCTCTAGTGTAGTTTTCCGTTACATGTCTCTGGAGTAGGTCTGAGGTGCAGGTTTCTGGCGGAGGTCTTTATTCTGGTGTATGTCTCCAGTAAAGGTCTTTGTTACAGGTCTTCGGTAAAAGTCTCTGGGGAAAGTCTGTGGTGCAGGTTCCTAGTGTAGTTCTCTGATATACGTTTCTGGTGTGGGTCTCTGGTGCGGGTCTGTGGTGTGGGTTTCTTGTGTGGGTCTCTGGTATGGGTCTTTGATGCTTGTCTCTAGTGTAGGTCTTTGGCGTAGTTCTCCGTTGTAGGACTCCTGTGCAGGTCTTAGATGTCCGAGTCTGGTGTACGTCTCTTGCAGGTCTCTGTTGCAGGTCGTTGGTTCAGGTCTTTGGTGTAGATCTCTGGGCACAGGACTCGGGTGCAGGTCTCTCGTACAGGTCTTTGGTGTAGGTCTCTGGTGTAAGTTTCTGGTGTAGGTCTTTCGTGTAGGTCTATGGAGTAGGTCTTTGGCTGTAAGTCTCTGGTTGCAGGTCTCTGCTGCAGGTCTCCCGTGTAAGTCTCTGGTGGCTTCAACTGTAAATCTTTGGTGCAGGTCTCTGGTGCAAGCCTCTGGTGCAAAAGTCTGGTGCGGGTCTTTGATGTATTTCTTGGATGTAGGTCCCTGCTGTAGGTCTCTGGTGTAGGTGTTTGGTGCATGTCTCTGGTGTAGGTCTCTGATGTAGGTCTCTGGTGCAAATTTCTGGTATAGGTCTCTGGTGTAGGCCTTTGGTGTACGTTTCTGGTACAGGTCTCTGGTTTAAGTCTCAGGTGGAGGTCTCTGGTGTAGGCCTCTGGTGTAGGTCTTTGGCCGTAAGTCTCAGGTTTCAGACCCCTGCTGCAGGTCTCCCGTGTAAATCTCTGGCCCAGGTCTCTAATGTTAGCTTTTAGTGTAAGTCTTTGGTTTAGGTCTCTGATGTAGAAGTCTGGTGCGGGTCTTTGGTACAGGTCTCTAGTTTAAGTCTCATGTATAGGTCTCTGGTGTAAGTCTCTTGTGGAGGCCTTTGGTGCAGGTCTGTAGTGCGGGTCTCTGATGTAGGTCTCTGTTGCTGATCACTTGTGTAATTCTCTGGTGTAGGACTTTGATGTAGGTCTCCGGTGTATGTCTCAAGTGTAGGTCTCTGCCGTAAGTCTCTGGTGGGGGACTCTGGTAAAGGTCTAAAGTGCAGGTCTCTGGTACAGGTCTCTGGTGTAGGTCTTTGGTGTAGATCTCTAATGTAAATCTCTGGTGTAGGTTCCTGGTGCAGGATTCTGGTGAAAGTTCTTAGTGTGTTCTCTGGGACAAATCTTTGGTGCAGGTTTCTGATGCAGGTCTTTGGTGTAAGTCTTTGATGCAGGTTTGCAACGTAGGTCTGTGATGTAGGTATGTGATGTATGTCACTGGTATAGGTCTCGGACACAGATTGCTGGAAAAGGCCTCTGGTGTAAGTCTCTGTTGTAGTTCTCTGGTGTAGGTCTCTGGTGTAGGTCTCTAGTGTAGGTCTCTGGTACTAGTCTCTATAATATGCCTTTGGTGTAGGTCTCTGATACAGGTCTCTGTTACAAGTCTCTCGTTCACGTCTCTGATATAGGTCTCTGGCATTAGTCTCTGGTGTAGGTTATTGGCTGTAGGTCTCTGGTTGTAGGTCTGTGCTGCAGGTCTCCCGTGTAAGTCTCTGGTGCAGGTCTCCGAAGTCATCTTCTAGTGTAAGTCTTTGGTGAAAGTCTCTGATGCAAGCCTCTGGTGTAGTCAGGGACGAATCTCTGATACAAGTCTCGGGTGTAGGTCTCTGCTGTAGGTCTCTGTAAGAGGTATCTGGTGCATGTCTTTGGTGTAGGTCTCTGATGTAGGTCTTTCGTATAGGTATCTGGTGCATGTCTCCGGTCAAGGTCACTCGTGTAGGTCTCTGGTATAGGTCTCATATGAAGGAGTCTTATGTAGGTCTTTGGTGTAGGTCTCCAGTGCAGGTCTCTGGTGTAGATCTCATATGTAGGAGTCTTATGTAGGTCTCTGGTATATGTCTCAAGTGCAGATCTCTGGCGTAGGTCTCTGGTATAGGTCTTATGTGTAGGAGTCTGATGTAGGTCTCTGGTGTTGGTCTCTGTTGTAGGTCTTTGGTATAGGTTTTTAGTGTAGGTCTGTGGTTTAGGTCTCTGGTGCAGCTGTCTAGTGTAGGTCTATGGTGCACGTTTCTGGCATAGGTTTCTGGTTTAGGTCTTCTGTGGAAGTCTTTGACAGGGGTCTCTGGTAAAAGTGTTTGAAGTACGTCTGTTGTGCAGGTCTCTATTATAGGTCTCTGGTACAGGTCTCTGGTGCAAGTCTTTGCTGTAGGTCTCTGGTTTAGGTCTCTGGTACAAGTCTCTGGAATATGTCTCAGGTGTAGGTCTTTGTTACAGGTCTCTTATGTGGGCCTTTGATGTAGGTCTCTGGCAAAGGTCTCTGTTACAGGTTTCTGGTCTCTGGCATTAGTCTCTGGTGTTGGTTTCTGGTGTAGGTCTCTGGTTCATGTCTCTGGTGTAGGTCTCTGTAGTAAGTCTTCGGCTGTAGGTCTCTGGTTGAAGGTCTCTGCTGCAGGTCTTTCGTGTAAGTCTATGGTGCAGGTCTCCGGTGTCGTCTTCTAGTGTAAGTCTCTGTTGCAGGTCTCTAGTGTAAGTCTTTGGTGAAGGTCTCTGATGCAAGCCTCTGGTGTTGTCAGGTACGGGTCTCTGATGTAGGTCTCTGGTGTAAGTCTCGGGTGTAGGTCTCTGTAATAGGCATCTGGTGCATGTCTCTGGTGTAGGTTTTTGGTATAGGTTTATGGTGCATATCTCTGATGAAGGTCACTCGTGTAGGTCTCTTGTGCGGACCTCTCGTGCAGGCTGCTGGCATAAGTCTCTGTTGCTGATCTCTGGTGCAAGTCTCTGGTGTAGGACTTTGATGTAGGTCTCATGTGTAGGAGTTTGACGTAGGTCTTTGGTGTAGGTCTCTGGTGTAGGTCTCATATGTAGGAGTCTTTTGTAGGTCTCTGGTATATGTCTTCAGTGCAGGTCTCTGTTGTAGGTCTCTGGTGTAGGTCTCATATATAGGAGTCTTGTGTAGGTCTATGGTATATGTCTCAAGTGCAGATCTCTGGTGTAGGTCTCTGATGCAATTTTCTGATGAGGGTCACTTGTGCATTTCTCTAATGTAGGTCTCTGGTGTAGATCTCTTGTATAGGAGTCTGACGTTGGTCTCTGTTCTATGTCTTTGATGAAGGTTTTTAGTGTAGGTCTGTGGTATAGGTCTCTGGAACATCTGTCTAGTGCAGGTCTATGGCGCGCGTTTCTGACATAGGTCTCTGGTGTAGGTCTTCGGTGTAGGTCTTTGATAGAGATCTCTGGTGAAAGTGTTTGAAGTACGTCTGTAGTGCAGGTCTCTGTTGTAGGTCTCTGATACAAATCTCTAGTGCAAGTCTTTGCTGTAGGTCTCTGTTGCGGGTTTCTGTTGCAAGTCTATGGCGCATGTCTCTGAAAAAGGTTTCTGGTGTAGGTCTGTGGTATATCTCTGTGGTGCAGGTCTCTGGCTGTAGGTTTCTGGTGCAGGTCTCTGTAGGTTTGTCGTTGCAGGTCTCTCGTGCAAGTCTCTGGTGTAGGTCTTTGGTGTAGGTGTCTGGAGTAGGTCTCCGGTCTGAGTCTCTGATGTAGGTCTCTGGTGTATGTCTCTGTTGTAGGTCTTTGTTGTAGAGCTATGGTGTAGGTATCTGTTGTAGGTATCTGGTGTCGGCGTTTGATGCAGGTTCCTGGAGTAAGTCTCTGATTTTGGAATGAAGATAGGTCTGTGGTGTAATTCTCTGTAAAGATAGGTCTGTGGTGTAATTCTCTAGTAAGGGAGTCTCTGGTGTAAGTCTCCGGTGTAGGTCTCTGGAGCTTGTCTCTAATGCAAGTCTCTGGTTGTAGGGTTCTGGTATATGTCTCAGGTGGAGGCTTCTGGTATAGGTGTTTGGTGTAGGTCTCCGATGAAGGACTTTGATACAGGTCTGTGGAGGAAGTCTCTGGAGCAAGTCCGTCTTACAGGTCTCTGGTGTAGGTCTCTGGTACAAGTCTCCTTTGCAGGTCTCTGGTTTAGGTCTCTGGTGCAGGTTTCTGGTGCAAGTCTCTGGTGCAAATCTCTGTCTCAAGTCTCTGAAGTAGGTCTCTGGTGTAGGTTTGTGGTATAAGTCTCAGGTGTAGGTCTCTGGTGTATGTTTATAGTGTTTGACTTTGGTGTAGGCTTTTGGTGTAGGTGTGTATCGTAGGACCCTGGTATAGGTCTCTGGTGTAGGTCTTTCTTGTATGTCTCTTGTGTTGGTCTCTACCGAAGGTCTCTAGTTTAGTTCTCCAATGTAAGTCTCCGATGTATAACTTTGACGTAGGTCTATGGTACAGGTCTGAGGTGCAGGTCTCTGGTGTAAGTTTCTGGTAAAGGTGTCTGGTGTAGGTCTCCGGTGAAGGTCTTTGATCCAGGTCTCTAGCAAAAGTCTTAAGTGTAAGTCTCTGGCGTAAGTCTCTGGTTTACGATTCTAGTGCAGGTCTAAGATGGCGGTCTCTGATGTATGCCTCGTGCAGGTCTCTGTTATAGGTTTTTGCTGCAGGTCTTTGGAGTAGGTCCCTGGTACAGGACTCTGGTGTAGGTCTCTGGTACAGGTCTCTGGTGTAGGTCTTTGGTGCAGGTTTTTGCTACAGGTCGCTAGTATAGGTCTGTGGTGTAGGTCTGTGATTTAGGTGTCTGGTGCAGGTCTTTGGTGCACGTCTCTGGTGTAGGTCTGCGATGTAGGTCTCTGATACAGGTCTATGGTGTAGGTCTCTAGTGCAGGTCTCTTGTGCATATCTTTAGTGCAAGTTTTTGATGAAGGTCTCTGTTGATGGTCTTCGGTGCAGGTCTCTGGTGTTGATCTCTGATGTGGGTGTGTAGTGTAGGTCTGCAATGTAAGTATCTGGTGCATATTTCTGGTTTAGGTCTCTGGTCCAAGTCGTTGGAAGAGGCCTCTGGTGTAGGACTCTGGTGTAGGTCTCTGGTACAGGTCCCTAGTGCATGTTTCTGGTGTAGGTCTCTGGTGTAGGTCTCTAGTTGCAGGTCTCTAGGTGCAGGTTTCTTTTGCAGATCTCTGGTGTGGGTGTTTCTTGTAGGTCTCCCGTGTAAGTCTTTGGGGCTGTCCTCTAAAGTAAGTCTTTGCTGCAGGTCTCTGGTGTAAGTCTTTGGTGTGGGTCTCTGTTGTAGACGTCTGGTGCGGGTCCTTGTCGCAGGTCTCTGGTGCAACTCTTGGAGGTGGGTTTCTGGTGTAGGTCTGTGGTGTATGTGTCAAGTGCATGTGTCTGGTGCAGATCACTAATGCAGGTATCCAGTGTAGGTTTCTGGTTTAGGTCTCTGATTTAGGTTTCTGGTGTAAGTCACTGAAGCAGGTCTCTGGTGCAGATTTCTGGTGTATGTCTTTGGCGTAAGTCTGTAGCGAAAGTCTCTGGTTTAGGACTCTGGTCTATATCTCTCTTGTAGGTCTCTGGTGAAGGTCTTTGGTATAAGTTTTTAGTGCAGGTCTCTAGTGTGTGTCTCTGGAGTAGGTCTCTCGTTTCAGGTCTCTGATACAAGTCCCTGGTGTAGGTGTTTGGTGTAGGTATCTGGTGTAGGTCTATGGCATAGTTTTCTAGAGCAGGTCTCTGTCGTAGGTCTTTGGTGAAGGATTATGGTGCAGATCTCTGGTGCAGGTCTCTGGCGTAGGTCTTTGATGTGGGTCTCTGGTGGAAATCTCTGGTGCTGGTCTCTAGTGCTGGTCTCTGGTTTTGGTCTCTGGTCTTGGTTTTTGGTGCTGGTCTTTGGGGCTGGCCTTTAGCTTTGGTCTCTGGTGCTGGTCTGTGGTGTAGGTCTGTGGTGTAGGTCTCGGGTACAGGTTTCGGGTGTCGGTTCTCTGTTGCAAATCTCAGGTGTAGGTCTCTGGTTTATGTCTTTGGTGCTGGACTCTTGTGCAGGTCTTTGGTGTAGGTGTCTCTTGTGGGTTTATGAAGTAGCTCTCTGGTAAAGGTCTCTGTTACTGGTTCTTGGTGCAGGTCTCTAGTGCAAGTCTCTCGTGTAAGTTTCTGGTGTATGTCTCTGGTGCAGGTCTCTGGTACAGTTTCTTTTGTAGGAATCTAATGTAAGTTTTTGGTTCATGCCTCTGGTGTAGGTCTCTGGTGCAAGTCTCTTGTGTTGATCTCTGTTGCTGGTTTCTGGTGTAGGTCTCCTGTAAGGTCTGCGGTGCAGGTTTCCGTTACAGGTTCGTGGTGCAGGTCTATGGGACAGGTCTGTGGTAAAAGTCTATGGTACAAGTCTCCGTAGCCTTAAAGAGTAAGGAAGTCCTGTGAACGAATTACCATATACGTAATTTTGTCGATACAAGAACAGTCAAACGTAGTTGGTGACAAGAATAATCACATGTAATTGGTAATCACCGGTGAAGAATTCGAAGTTAAGATAAAGTTTTGTTTTGTAACCCACGAGAAAACAATGGGATCCTTTCGTCCGCTCCTGGTGGCGTAAATGATTAAGATATCTTCGCTGGGTTTCACATGTTAATCTCTCCACCAAAAGTCCTTTTGTCGGGCTGATGTAGTAAACCTTTGCTTTCTTATGTACAGAATATCAAACTTTTTCTCCCTTGATGACGTCTTTAGTGCTCCCGGAAATGCCATCTAACAAAGAGAAGAAAAAGAAGAGGTCAGACCCGACTCGACCCGTCCCTATTGGACGAGCGTCCTACACCTCAACCACGGGCACATAGACCTTCCGAAATTGAAAATGTTATAACCTTGATGATACGAAAGTTTTACGCTCGGTACATTAATTCATGCTTGTGTTATTTATTCATTTAAATGCCTCAAATCCGGCGCCATGCTTGAAGTCTATCTTTCGCGACAGTTCTTGGCTGACTCGGGCTTAATACATGGCTCATCTTTTGTCAAATGATATCTTTTCCTGAAAATCTACCACTAGGGGGGTGGGTCCGTGGATGGTCCGTGTGCGGATATATATCAGACTCCACGTCTGGCGCCAACGCAACTTCGGTCGATAAACCACAGGTCGAGAATGTATGTGCCCGCCCAGCCGGGTATCTCTAGCAATTATCTCTGAATACCAAAATTGAAATTATACATCTCAGATAATAATTCTGCCTCGTACGTCTGGGATTAAGTTGATAAACCGTAAAAGATTTTCTAGAGGTCACACCTGGGGGTATGTGTATGACGTCACACGTCATTTTGCGACTGTAGCGTCACGGCTGAGGGGAGGGGGATAATGTTACAGACCACATCATAGGGGGGAGGGGAAGACTACAGACCACGTTGTTAGGGAAGGGGTTACAGAACACGTCATAATGGATTTTTTTTTTTTAATTGTTGCAGGCTCCACTCACGTACAAAAGTCCACATCGAGGCCAGGCCTTAATTGAAATATAGAAAATTATGAAACGAAAGAAAAGACAAGGGAAAATATTTACGATTTTTTGAGAAAGTGAAAGGCCTGTCTTTTGAAATGTGCAAGGTCATAATTATTGGGAAAGACATAGGAAGCTTCGACGCGTTGGAAAAGAAGCAGGTATCAAAACGGTCCACTCTTGAGTTGCCGATGGCCACACATTAATCATGTGACGCAGCAGCTTGCCGAGTATTGCGTGGTCTAGCTAGTGGAGGGGGCATACAAGCAGCCAGCTCTCGGGAGCAAAAGCCAAAGTAATACCTATCGAAGAGGGAAAGTGAACAAACATTGCGGCGTAGGGCAAGCGGGTCAATTTTGGAATTAGCCTGGGACAGTTTATGAGTCGGACCACTTTCGACTCAACTCTGTCAAGTAAGGAAACAGAGCTAGAACCACCCGACATGTGAGAGCAGTACTCCATACAAGGACGAATCAATCCCTTATATAAACAGAGCAGCTTTTCAGAAGAGAAGTTTAGACATCTAAACAGGACACCCACTTTCTTAGAGGCAGATTTAGCTATTCCCATGATGTGGGGTTTCCAAGAAAAAATGGATGTTACAGTAATACCAAGTATGTCCATTGAGTCAAGAGGTGGAATTACAGAACCGTCAAAGGAGATACGAGTGTTGTGAAGAGTTTTCGTTAGAGAGATGGATAGAAATTGGGTCTTGGAGACATTAACCTTAACTAGATTTGGTGTACCCTACTGAGATATCCTGTTCAAGTCCGAGTTTACTGTGGAAGCTGTGTCATTGCGAGATGCAGATCGAATGAGAGAAGAGGGAGCAAAATTGGAGGATGTGGATGAATGCAGTGTTGAGTCGTCAGCGTATGAGTGCGTTGGGCTATTTGTGGAGGAGAGGAACTCGTTGAAAAAAAGGAGAAAAAGTGTAGGGGACAGGACAGTCCCTTGAGGGACACCGCTGTTGATGGAGAAAATGTGGTAGGCTGATCCATCAACAACGACAGAGTTAGATCGGCCAGAGAGGAAGCTAGATATCAAGGAGCAAAATGAGGGAGGGAAGCCAAAAAAGGGGAGCTTAGAGATGAGACTCCGATGCCACACCCTGTCAAAAGTCTTAGATATATCAAGGGCGACTACATATGACTCCCCAAAATCTTTCGGGGATGATCAGACATTAGCAAGATAGGAAAGAATATCACGTCATAGGGGAGGGGAAAGGCTATAGAACACGTCATAGGGGAGTGGGTAAGTTACAGAACACGTCATGGGGCAGGAGGAGGCTACAGAGCTTGTGGGGGTAAAGGGGGGGGGGGGAAGGCGACCTAACATAAAATTAACATTTATGAAAAAATGAAATCCCTCTGAGGCTGTTCCTGAGCCACATTTATATAACTAGTGCTGTGATAGACTATAGACAGGATGAGGTTAGAACTATCCATGTAGATGTTGAAATAAGAGAAAATCTATAGAAATAAATTATTTGATGATTCCAGCATCCTTTGCAAAGGCCACAAGTCAGAATGGGATAGAAAAATTTCTAGTGGGTCCAAAAAGATATTGGGTGGGTTTTGGGCCTCAAGATACCGGGTGATGCAGGAATTCACCCAACACATTTTCTTGACTTATTGTCCAACTGATTCACGGGTTGTCTAATGCCACGTCTGATCACACAATGATCTAGAGGCTAAAGGGAATGGGATCCAGAGGTTTAAAAGGAAAAAGGGCCTTGGTTTAAGGGAAAGGGGGGTTTAATTGGTTTAAAGAAGGAGGAGAAGTAGGGTGTAAAGAGGGAAGGGGAGGGGGTGGGGTATCTGAAGTTTTAATGAGGAGGTAGATGTGAGGACTTGAAGTGGAAGGGGATCTGGGGTTGAAAGAAGGGGATTTGGGGTGGAAGAAGGGGTTCTGGGGTTGAAAGAAGGGGATCTGGGACTGGAGAAGGGGATCTGGAATTGAAAGAAGGGGATTTGGGGTTGCAGAAGGGGATCTAAGGTTGAAAGAAGGGATTCTGGGGTTGACGAAGGGGATTTAGGGTTGGAAAAGGGGATCTGGGGTTGAAAGAAGGGTTCAAGGGTTCTGGGGTTGAAGAAGGGGATCTGGGGTTGAGGAGTGGGATTTAGGGTTGAAAGAAGGGGTTCTGGGGTTGGGAAAGGGGATCTGGAGTTAAAAGAAGGATATCTGGGGTTGAAGAAGGGTATCTGTGGTTGAAAGAAGGGGATATGGGGTTGAAGAAGGGGATCTGGGGTTGAGGAAGGGGATCTGGAGTTGATAGAAGGATATCTGGGGTTGAAGAAGGGTATCTGTGGTTGAAAGAAGTGAGATCTGGTGTTGAAGAAGGGGATCTGGGGTTGAGGAAGGGGATCTGGGGTTGAAAGAAGGGGGATCTGGGGTTGAGGAATGGGATTTGGGGTTGAAAGAAGGAGTTCTGGGGTTGGGAAAGGGGATTTGGAGTTGAAAGAAGGGGATCTGAGGTTGGAGAGGGGGATCTGGAATTGAAAGAAGGGGATTTGGGGTTGAAGAAGGGGATCTAAGGTTGAAAGAAGGAGTTCTGGGGTTGACGAAGGGGATTTGGGTTTGGAAAAGGGGATGTGGGGTTGAAGGAGGAAATTTACGAGTCCAGAAACAGAGGGACGTATTTAGAGTCACGGTTCAGATCACAGTTGATCAATACTACGGAAGAAACATGTAGGTTTCCCTCTGTCATTTGGAGCTCTGTCGAACACCATTAACGTAATCAAACAGTCATATGTCCTTAATTAAAGTAGACAGTTTAGTAATGAAAGATTCACCATCCAACGTCCGGGTGGAGTGAGACATTATCTCCCTCGTCGAAAACCACAATGTCTCTCCTGTTGGCAGCGTCGACACTACTTCCATCCACCGAGGTGATATCTCGTTTTGCACCACCACAGAAGTCTACCTTTCATGGATTTCTCAGAGGCCTTTTTTTTCACATTTACTGGCTTTCCTATCCCTTATGATCTCCACTATCCCAGTCCAACCCCCTCACAGCTGCTGGTCTTCCTAGCCTTCATCCTGGCTAGGAACTATCCCAGCCCCAACTCCCTCAAAGCTACTGGGCTTTCTATCCCTTGTCCTAGCTAGTAACTAACTATCTACCCTCAACCCAGGTCACACCTCTGCAAATAACATCACGAAATCGCAATATATCTAGAATTTCTTTAATTTCTAAATAATGCACACATTCTTTTCTCCTTCATAACCTCGTGTCGTGTCATGTCATGTCATGTCATGTCAACCTTCATTACATCCTCCAATTTTACGACGCACAACCAGAAGCAAATACAACGAGTGTCAAATTACCAGCGTCGTGTGATTGTGTTATCAGATAAGATCAGTTTCCGAGACTTGCTCTGAGACAGTTGGGTATCACGCTAGTTTTAGAATGCACGACCGAACGTGCGAGTCTTGGTATCAGACTTTCTTAGAATTTACTGGTATTTTTGAGGGTGAGTACAGGGAGGGTCAGTGTGGGAGGCGCAGGGATGTTGAGAGTGAGAGGTGCCGGGAGGGTCAGTGTGAGAGGTGCAGGGAGAGTAGCAGAGGTCCAAGGCTCAAAACCGAACGAGAGATTATCTGATTACAACTGGGCAATTCGTGTAATCACTTCGTGGGACGCGTCCAGCTCCCTGTATAAGGGCAGCGTGTCAAGTCTCGCTTCTGGAGGAACTATTTCCTAATATATGTATAAATCATAAGACGGTAAATAAAATATATCCTAGGGAGCAAAGCGTCAGGGAAGAGGAGAGTGAGCCATTATAGGAGTGGTAAGACGCTCCCTGCACCTGTACCGACCTTAATTAAACCTTCACAACACACACACACACACACACACACCTGTAGCCTGACACCCCCTCCCTCCCTTCTCCCTTCCATTTTCCTCCTGGCCATGACGGCCAGCTGTATAATCCTTTGTTGACGAGGGGGATCAGTTCTGTGTGCCCTTAGCCGAAACGAGAGAGAGGTTTGGATGTTCCTCACATGACGAGCTTAATGTCGCGAGCGAGCTCCGGAGGAGTGTGCATTTTATGTGTGTTTCTTTGCGCCGAAGGACTAATTGTTTGTATGTCCGGTCCAGACGACAGACCCAGGCGTCCCCTCTCTTCTCCGTCCTCTCTCCCTCTCTCTGTCTTACCACCTCCCTCCCTCCCTCTCCACCAGCTGCCCTGCCTCCTACAGGAGCCAGCCACCTGCCTCAGGTTAATTAAGGTCATCCCCCTGACTCACCTGAGGTAGCTCACCTGGGGTACCCCCCCGAGGCGCGGTGTACCCATAATGCGAGCGACGCATGTTGAGACCAAGCGAGGGGCCCCCTCCAGTAAGGTTCCCTCACGCTACACCACACACACACACACACACACACACACACACACACAAACACACACACACACACAGAGAGAGAGGGAGAGAGAGAGAGAGAGAGAGAGAGAGACCCACCTCGAGATATGAGCGAATCATTCACTTGACTTTTGATGATTAATCCATGGATCGGGACAGACCGAACGCAGTTGTGGCTACCCCCTGTACGCTTGTGGCCCACTACGGTATTCACGCGCACGTGGTGGACCATACGCACGTGGCCCGCTATGGTGTCCGTGTGTGGCCACTAGTGGGAGGGGAGAGGACCACGAGTGGGAGGGGAGTGGACCACGAGTGGGAGGAGAGAGGACCACGAGTGGGAGGAGAGAGAACGATGAGTAGGAGGGGAGAGGACCACAAGTGGGAGGGGAGAGGACCACGAGTGGGAAGGGAGAAAACCACGAGTGGGAGGGGAGAGGACCACTGGTGGAAGGGGAGAGGACCACGAGGGAGGGCGAGAGGACCACAAGTGGGAGGGAAGAAGACCGCTGGTGAGAGGGCAGGCGACAAGGGCGGGAAATAGCTCATGAGAGGACAGAACACTGACTAGAGGCGAAAGAACCACTGGTGAGGAGGCAGAGGCCCACTAGTGGGAAGAAAGAGAGTTTGGATGATGGCTAGTGGGATGGTAGAGGACCACTAATGGGTGGAATGGTTGATGGCAAAAGACCATTGATGAATTGGCCGAAGGATCACCGGTATGTGGATAGGTAAAGGACAGCTGCCGTAAAGGTGCACTTCTGGTACATGGATAGATCACCACTGGTTAGAGGATGAAGGACGACTGGTGGATAGGTGGATCAAACACCTGGTGGATAGGTAGCATTCCACAGGTGGAGGGACAAAGAACAGCTGAGGTTACGTTGGAGGACACTAAATGGTGTTCAAGAGGTCTCCACTGGGAGGACAGAGAACCACTGCTGATAGGGATTGTAAGATGACATATAGATCGGAAGATGAACCTTTGAAGTCGGGTTGAGGATCACAGGGGATTAGACAGACGACAGCTGTGATAAGGCGGAAGACCTGCTTTGAGAGGACCATCGGTAAGACGACAGATCACACTGGTGACTAGGAAGAGGACCACTGCTAAGAGCGCTAAGGATCACTGATGAGAGAGAGAGTGTTGGACGATTTCTGGGATGGAAGAGGGACAGTGATGAGAAGGGATAGAGGATTACTAGGGAAAAGGAAAGGTTGGTGAGGAGGTTGAGGATTACTGGTGTTAGTACAGAACGTACTTGGTGAGAGGGAAGAGAACCAAGTATGAGAGGACAATATGTTGGTGGTGAGAGGGCCGAAGATCGACAGAGACTGGGGAGAGAGGTCGTCAGTAGGGTTCAAAGGAAGAGTGGTGAGGAGGGAAGTGAGGACTGGTGGGTGGGTGAGGCGAACATCAAACCGGATGACCAGAGGAGAAAAAAATGATTCGTAGGCAGAGGTTCTATAGGCAGGGAAGCGGACCAACCACTGCTGGGACTGTAGAAGACCATTCGTGGAGAGGCAGTGGACCACTGGTGAGGGTGCAGATGGCTTATGGCGGACGGCAGAGTAGCACAAATGCGGGAGCAGAGGGTCACTTACGGAGGAGGATGAAGGATGAGTGGAGGGAAGGCAGAGGGATGCCTGATGACCAGCAAAGGACATGTGAAGGAAGGGCAAGGAGAGGCTGCAGGACCACTGATGAAAGGGAACAGGAGCAGAGGATAACCGGTAAGAAATCAGGTCACCACTACCGAGGAAGAGAACCACTGATGAAGTGACGAGATATCAGTGGTAAGATGGGCCTAAGGTGGGTAGGTATACACAGATGGGTGGCCAGAGGACTGCTGGGGTAGGCTAGCAGATTACTGGTGTGGGAACTGGCGACCATGTTGGTTGGGAAGAGGAATGACGATGAGTTGGTAGAAGTCATATGAGTAGTGACGGATGGGCAGACGACTGCTGGAGGAGGGGCTGCTGACCATTGCTGGATGGACGTTGGACCCACTCGCGGTAGGGCAAAGAACCACTGATGAAAAAGGATTTTCGGATCACGAGTGGATTTGGAAAGACATCCATTAGGAGACAGGCTGAGGATCCCTAGTGGGCGAAGGACCACTGGTGAAAAGATGGAAGATCTTGGGTGAGGAGGAAGAGGACCACTCTTAAGAGAGCTGAGGATCAGTTTGTGAGAGTCGGAAGAACACTAGTTAGAAGCGGAACAGCCATTGGTGAGAGAGCAGAGGACCATCGGTGAGAGGAGTAAAGGTCATTGGTGAGAGGGGAGTTGATCTGTGGTGTGAGAGGAGAGATCATTGGTGGGAGAGGAAAGGATTACTGGGAAGATTTACGAGGGATCAGTAAGAGGAGGGCTGAGGATAGCTGGTGAGAGACTGCAGGAGTGGGAGTGCAAAAGGCCTTAGACAGATGGAAGGAGCTAGACTTTTGAGAAGGATAAGGAACCACTAGTGGGAGGACAGAGGACCGGAGATGGAGGGTCAGAAGACCACTGATAGATGGGGATAGAACCACCGGTTGATGGAACCCCACTGTTGGAGGGGAGGTTTGGGGGAAAGGATGAAAGGTGGATGGGTGGATGGCCTCTGGTGATATATGCGGAGGATCACTGTAGAGGATCGGCGGTGGACGAGCAAAGGGCCGGTAGTGGAAGGACAGACCTCTGGCCTATGAACAGAAGACCACTGGCGGAAGGATTAAGGATCACTGATGAATAGGCGGATGACCACTGGATGATGGCTGGCTGAGGACTGGCGGTCGGAAGGACTTTTAAAGGATGGCACAAAATCATTGATGAATAGGCAGAGGATTGCGGGTGGGAAGGCAGAGGATCACTTCTGGAAGAGAAAAGATTTACTGCAAGAAGGAGAGAGGGATGTTTGGTAGCGGTAGTAGTAATAGTAGTTCTGATAGGGGCGGCGGGTGACTACTGCTGGATGAGGGTCGGTGGATGAACAGAGGACCATTGCCGGGAAGGTAGAACAACACTGAGGAAGTAAAAGAAAATGTGTTGCTGATCACTGGACGAAGGAGAACTGGAGGAAGAACAGGAAATCACTAGTGGGGGTTGGGGGATGTCGAGGAACAGTGGTAGGAGAGAACAAGGAACCACTAGTGAAAGGCTATAAGGGCCACAGGTGATGGGTGCGTGGGGGTGGGGGGGAGAGGGGTCGACAACAACTGATTAATGATTAGTGGATTAATGTTTGGATGATCAAAGGATCAGCTGTTTTGTGGAAAGAGAATCGATGGTCTGTGGGAAGGAAGGCCACCGTTGGCAAGGCCTAGGACCACCGATGGGAGGTCAGGCGACAAAGGAGGGAAGGGCCTGTTACCAATACCCCTGAAGGACGAAGGACCGCTAGTGTGTGTTGGGGGCAAAGGATCGCTGGTGTGGGTGGGTGGATAGGATACGCAGCTTGCTGGAGGGGAGGGGAGGATTACTCCAAAGTGGGCCACTGGGGTAGGAGAACCACTCTTTGGGAGGCCAGAGGACCATTCGTAGGTGGAAGAAGATTCACTGGTGAAAGGGCAGAGAACGTAGTACTGGTGGTTAGGCTGATGATCACTAGTAGTTAGGTGGACGTCCGCTGATTGGGTGGATAACGGAGCACAGGCGGGAGATCAGAGGATCACCTGTTCATGTGCACAAGTGCTCTCGAGGGGATGTTTCGAGGATCACCTGTGGTGGGCAGAGGATGCCTGCTGAAAATATTAAGGAACTGCAGCTGGATGGACATAAGGATCACTGGAGAGAGCGAGGGAAGTGGGCTACTGGTCGGTGAGCAGAGGATCACTGATGGATAGGATAGGCTAGGGCGGAGGAACACTGGTTAGAGGACAGAGAACCACAGGTGGGAGGTGGAGATGCTGGCAGGGCGGAAGACCACTGATAGGGGGGCGGAGGAGGACTACTGTTTGGGGGTTAGAAGACCAATGGTAGTTGGAAAGAGACCCATTGGTGGGTAGGTAAGGGACCACCGGTGGGAGAGGCAGAGGGCCATGGTGGATAGACGAAGAATCACTCGTAGAAGGATAGATAAAGTGATTTATCGTCAGTGGTGATGCTTGTGAGACAATCACTCTCCGAGGCTTCACCTTAACCAAAGACAGCGTGGGATGAGTTCTTAATGGCAAAAAAAAATGTAAAAATATAAATTTCTTTCATCAAGGATGAATTCTGGACAAGACAGAGGTGAAAAGTACGCGACTGGCGACGGATGGAACACGATATCATCCCAGAATCTCAAGCATTGGTCGAGGTGCATGAGAGCCCAGCGGTGGTGTGGTGCCCCAAGCAAGTATGGCAGCCACGCCCTAGGGATCCGTCATAGGGCTACTGACGTCTTCATGAACCGTGCACGTATCAGCTGTGTTCGTCTTACTCAATCTACATTCGTTATGTAGAGAGTCACACTGTGCTGGTCACAATGCTCCTCGGCCAGTATGATACATACTGGGAGTCCAGTCACTCTGGGAGGTCGAGAGACAGACACATCAAGGATTAAACCATTCTCAGCTCCTGATTGTGTTGCTTCCTTTTTGCTCCCGTTCTCCCTCCCGCCCAATGGATCGTTCGCATGATATATATTCTTAGTTGAAGCAGTTTACATGGAAATGTGCGAGTTTACATGGGATACGCAGCTGCGTTCTGATTTGATGGGTACTCAGTGTGAGCGAGTGGAAATAAATATGAACGTATTGTGATAGAATGATGCGTTTTAGTTTATTTTAGATGAGGTTGTTGGTTGGATGAGGGAAAGTAGGAGGGGGTCTGTGAGTGTTTCCCTACGTTTCGGAGCGCAGGTCTGATCTTCTGTTTCAGTGTTATCATCATGAATCAAACAATATACATTATATTTTGATGGATGTGATTTAGAGAGGAAGCCACTACTAGCAAAAGCTCCCGCTGGATAGGAATATTAGATTGGAAATGAAGACAATTACGTTTGAAAGACTGGAGCCAATCGTTCGTATAAGTGAAGCCGGATTTCCACTGCGCTAGTGCAGTGTAGGAAACCCAGGAAGGAGCGGATTTAAGAAAAAGAAAACTTCAACTTTGCCAGAACGGGAGATCGTCGTTTGAATAGGAACAATTATATAATTGGGTCATTTCTCTCATTTCTAGGATTCGCGCTGATAATTATAGCAAATTAGGAAGTGGCCAAGAAGATAACTGCTAATTGGCTGAACTAAACGATAATCCTGTTGAATTAGGTGATTTTTGGTGTTGTAATTGACTCTCATTTTACAGTACGGGGAAGGGATCTCTACTTCACTCGAGGAGACCCCCAGCTCTTGTGGGACGGGTGCCGTCAGTGTCTGTGACTCGAACACAGGTCCGCGAGATTCGTGAGTTCCAAAGCTAACCACTGTACCACGGAGGCAGAGTCAGTGTGTGTGTGTGTGTGTGTGTGTGTGTGTTGCGATATCTTTGCTGATTTCAGTGAGTGGGAAAGATATATGGAAAGTCTGTAGTCTGTTGTTGATGTGAATCAGAACAACAATCAAGGTTTGATTCCCTTTTCTCTGGGGGTCTCAGTCGAGCAGAGTCACGTGGATAGTCTGTAATCTGTAGAGTCATGGGCGGAGAGTCAAGTGGATAGTTAACCAACAGAGAATCAATGATTACGGAGAGTGTCTCTTGCGAAACGTCGGAGGTGAAGACTAACATCAAATGCAAGTTCAGGAGAGTCCTGCGTATAGTCATGGAAGGAAAGTCAGTTGAATAGAATCAGTTGTCTATAACATCAAGGAGAATTGCTATAGAGGAATCCCATAAAGTAGTCACATGGATGGTGGATAGAACAGTCACATAGACAGCCTTGTGTTCTTGTATACATATACATCTCAGTGTTCTGGTAAGTCGATCGAACACTGACAGAAAATTGAAGGTTGTGATTATTGAAGACTCGATTGGGACAGTACCTGTGTTAGTGACAGTGCCAGTTGAACCTGTGACAGTGCCAGTTGAACCTGTGACAGTGCCAGTTGAACCTGTGACAGTGCCAGTTGAACCTGCGACAGTGCCAGTTGAACCTGTGACAGTGCCAGTTGAACCTGTGACGGTGCCATTTGAACCTGCGACAGTGCTAGTTGAACCTGTGACAGTGCTAGTTGAACCCACCTCCTAGCTCGTGTGACAGTGCTAGTGATATCCTACAGCGTCTTAAAAAAGTGATTAGAAATTTCATTCCCTAAAACACAGTATTTTTAGACGCAACTCCATTAAGTAGCAGAGTTGTGTGTGTGTGTGTGTGTGTGTGTGTGTGTGTGGGGCTCGTGCGCGTCCGCAAGATATGTACTGACGCCGGTGTGGTGGGCGGTGGTGGTGGTGGAGCAAGTCGTATACCACACTACCACACCTATGATCATAATCAGTCCGTCTCATGAGTTATCCAGCGAGTCAAGGTCGAGTCCCAGACACTGTTAAAGTTAACAGGGGGCGCCAGGCCCCATGTGGGCGACCACTGGGCTCCAAGGGATTTGCATACGTGTGTGTGTGTGTGTGTGTGTGTGACTGTGGTTTGTGATTACTGTTCGTGTGTTAAAAGAAGAGAGATTTACACTCGTGTTGCCCCCGTCTCCTAACTTTGTAAGTGTACCATGTCTTTACACACATACACACACACACACACACACACACACACACACACACACACACCAGCCTAAGCCAGGTAGCCATTTATCGATCATGCCCTGAGGGGGAGGATGTGAACACCTGGGTTGGGTGTGGGCCGACTGCCACGACCCAGGATTCGACCTCGTGCGGACCTTACACCGGGATGGTCCGTGCTGACTCATGGTCAGTGTGTGTGTGTGTGTGTAACCGAGTGTGAGAGTAAATAAGAGAATGTGTAGCGTTGCCCGAGTGATCTAAAATCCTCCCTTCAGCCAGACTACACAGCGTTCGCTAAACTCAGGATCTGCTGACCAGACGGAAGCTATGCCTCTGCCATAGACGAGTCAGTCAACAAAGAGGAGGGGGGGGGGGTGGCGGTGGCCGATCGAGATCCCTCCCCCCTCCCCCCCACGGCTGGAATAGGGAAAAAAAGAGAAAGAAGGAATAGAAATTCTATACACATCGCGTCTGTGTCTGTGCCGTACAAATCTGATCCCCCCGCGGACCGCCGGGGAGAGAGAGAGAGAGAGAGAGAATGTTGTGGTCATCCTGAGTCAGATATTGTGGGACGTGATGACTTCCCACAGTGTAGAGAGTGTATTGGCGGTGGTGTTCCCCCGCCTCCTCCCTTGGGCTCCACGCTCATCGCCCACACACACACACACCTCCCTTGTTGTTGTCGAGAGAGAGAGAGGGAGAGGGTGAGGGGGCCAATACCCGCGTGGTCCAGCATTTTTTGAGAGGGGTCTGTCGCTGCCGAGCCGCCTGTCGTCCTATGACTCAGGTAAGCATTATTGAAGCCACCGTGTGGTGTCCAGGGATCTGATCGTCACTCACGTCCTTCCCCCGCCACGACTACCCCCTTCGTGTTGTTCTTCTTCCAGGGTTGGTTCTCCCTTCTCCCACCACCCTCGCCAGGGTTTGCCCAAGAGCACCTCCCGCAGCCAAGACCTAGCTAGTATTTGCTCAGCGCTTCCTGAACCCTCTGTCTTCCTCGACAGGGAATTTCTTCCTTGGGATGCATTGGGACTAACGCTCGTTGGACGCAAAGTTTTTGGAGGCCTCACTCGCACTGGTAATTGGAGGCTCCCGGACGTCAGGTATATTGGAGGCTCACTGGCATTGGTTGTTGGAGTCTCCCGGACAGTGATTGTTGGAGGCTCCCGGACATCGGTTGTTGGAGGCTCCCGGACAATGAGTGTTAGAGTCTCCCGGACAGTGATTGTTGGAGTCTCTGAGTCACCGATTGTTGGAGGCTCCCGGACACTGATGTGTTTACCTGCCGTACAGAGCGGGGTCTCTGTTTAACGTCGAGCCCCGAGGCAGTCGACAGCTTAGCTTGATGACTTGATTCAACCAGCGACGTATATTTTAACGAAAAGATGGCATTTCTCTGTATCCCTGGGCGGGGCGAGGTGTCGAAATATATTCGCCTGAAACCGGGGCTGAGGCAAGAGAGGAATTGTGCAAAGAGCGGTAACAACATCTACATTGTTCACTGGACCGTCCCGCAAAGGGGAAAGTTAATTTCCTTTCTCACATTCCATCTTTTGCGCCAGGGTAGAATCCCGCTGCCGACGACCCGTTAGCCGTTCGCTGGTAATGTTGTTCGGCAGTAGGACAGAGCGCCGAGATCCGTAAGGCGACCTTGCTCACGTGGGAGATGATGAGCGGACCAGATGACCAGCAATCAGATACCTCGATTCTCATGTGGGATTTATAATACAATGACGTCCTCACCCACACTGTAGAGATCTAGGGGCTGTAATGTCGTAAGATAATGGACATAATATTAACTTTTAAGGTCCTGAGTTGACAAATGCCTTCCCTGGATGCCTCCCCGGTCGTTCGAAGATTTACTGTGTAGTCTATGTCGTCGCGAACGTTGGCAAATATGGATCGTTCTCGTTGTGGATTTGTGAGTCGCGAAGCTGTTTGTGTGTGTGTGAGGGGCGCCCCGGGAGAGAGGTCCTTGCCTGGCCACGCAGCGGGAGTGACAGGCCAGGGAGGGACTCTGCCTCCCTCCCTGACTGCCTGCCTCCCTCCCTCGCCATGCCACACAATTGGATTTATAAAAACAATTATAGAGGAAACCCTGGTGTTAGCGCTGTGGCGCGGGGCGCCGCCCTCCTCGCCCAGCGCTCCCGGAGACACGCACGCAACTGGTGGCTGGGGCGGGTTTCTTGCCCGCACGCACACGCACTTACACACACACACACACACACGTGCTGTCTTTCATACACGTCCCCCGCGCCCCTCCAAAACACCACCCAGCTGCACGGGTGAAAATGCAGGAACCTGAGCAGAAGCGGCATCATCGTCGAGGCCTCTTGGGTGGCAGCTGGAGCAGGAGGCCCCGTCCATCTCCTGGGCGGGGAGATAAGACTGTATCAGTGAGGGAAGGCGGTTCCCGGGGAGGGGGGGCGGCCTGTTTCAGCTGTGAGGGTCAGGCGCTGAGGGGGTGGGAGAAAAGGAGACTCCGCCGCACTCCATGACCTCTTTAGTCTCCCCTTCCGTGTCCATGACCTCTTTTAATCTCCCCCTCCACCTCCATGACCTCTTTAGTCTCCCCTTCCGTGTCCATGACCTCTTTTAATCTCCTCCTCCACCTCCATGACCTCTTTAGTCTCCCCTTCCGTGTCCATGACCTCTTTAAATCTCCCCCTCCACCTCCATGACCTCTTTAGTCTCCCCTTCCACTTCCATGACCTCTTTAGTCTCCCCTTCCACCTTTCGCTTTAGCTGCTGAAGTAAGTTGCTACTTCTGGCTAATGTTACCTA
>JAYMFT010417797.1:0-17834 GCA_038088735.1 Panulirus argus | reverse complement strand
GATATTGGGTAGGTTGGTAGGTATGGCTTGAGAAGTGTAAGGTAGTAAATAGAGTAATTCTGATAAGGTCTGTAAAAGAATCTGTACTTTTTCAACCAGTTTTTCTCTGCATGTTTCTGCTGAACAAAAGAAATCACTTCTTTTAAGAGTACTTCAGAAGAAACTCACACTAAACCGCCCCAGTCCATATTAAATAGAAATCTCCGAAGACAATGGAAAAAAAAAATATGGCTTAACTCCAGAACAACAAATGATGTTTCCCAGGAGCAATGCACACTACTGACTTAGACCTTCCACAGATAGTAGAGACCAGTGAACTGGACATAATGCAAAGTAAAATAGACACTGTCGGAGCGGTCATCTGACGCCATTGTGAGAGCCTAGTTATGTGTGATCCAGGCGGGTTTAGTTTGACGTCTTCGGCTGAAAAAATTAAGAACTTTACTGTGAAAAAAGTGTCATTGATCATTGTTTATTCTGCGTGTAGCGTTGCAGTCATTAACATGGTAGAACTCCCCATAAGATCATCATAAAGGTAACGACCAGAAAAAAAAGGTTATTTTTTCCCCCCGAACCGGAATGTGATTTAGTGGATCCAAGGCGATCAAAATATGTAGAAATCTACAACAGTGTTTTGATGAAAAAATTAATTGCAGTGCTTGGGCAAACCGCATTGGAAATAGTTAAAAGATAATCCCAACTACCAAAAATTAATTTTAGCTATACACAATATTCTGAAGTTCAAGTAAACACAAGGATTTTAAACTTTTGGTTCCCTGAAGAAAATGAAAAATAGATAAAACAGGAAAATATTGAGAATGTGAGGCGAACCCAGATAATGGACAGGAAAATGAATTTACTAAATCTCAAGCCAAGAGAAAATTCTAAAGTTAGAATTAACCACAGAATTTGATCCTTCAGTCAAAATAATTGTTGGTGAAACACATATTAGTTTGGGTATTTTTTTCATTCCGTGACCTAAACCACTAACGGTACGGTAAAAACTCTTGGCAAACGAAGAGCAATATTTAGAATAAAAAAAGTCAGAAATCAGTTGAAATAACTTTTTAAAAATTGAGTCCATATTATATCTGTTGTGACCGTGAACACTGCAAGTGATTTTCGCATTTCAACGACGTAGGAAATTCATCTGTTATGCTAAATAATATAAGGCGCTCATGTTTTACTAAAAATTTCTGATTTACCCCTGAATAATTGTCATGCAACGTAATACTGATTGTATCATGTACTTCAAGCATCAGTGTTTTGACAGATGGTGTCTGGTTTGCATTAGTGTTTTTTTTATTTATTTTTTTATTTTTTTTTTTTAGTACGGTCAGTAATTTATTGATGTCAGGATTCTCGCCGTACGCTACTAATCAAGTTATGCTGGCAATACTAATAATGTCTAGGTATTATTATCATTATTGTTATTATCATATTGTTATAATTATCATTTATTATGATTATCATTATTATTATTGTTATAAACCTACGACCCTTTCTCCAGGAGTTCCTACAGCTTCAAGGCTGCGCTGCTATCAGGAGCAGGGAAATTATGAACTCCTCTGGAGCGAGAAGTTCCTCAACGAAACTGTACTGGCTTCCGTCGCCGTAGGTGGATTTTCACTCGCTGCGTAACTGCCAGCAGGCGGAGTCCGGTAACGCCTGTCGGGGTACTGTTAGCAATATGTAGATAAAGCAATGTTAGTCTATATATTTTTGCGTAGAATTCCACCAACGATATATTTTGAATGCGTGATACTAACGCTTTGTTGGTACATCTTGGCGCTGCCAGCGATATGTACATCGATTCACGGATAATCTGACTGTCGATACAAATTAATTTCTCGCCGTGTTTCTGTCATGCAGCCCAATGTCATAGGTCTTTAGTGGGTTCCATGGTCTTGGCAACATATGTGTTGTAAGAAGAAAGCTAAATGAACACAAAAGAAATTGACAAATGCGCAGCTAACCTTACAAATGTTACGAAAACAAATCGATGAAAATCAGAGAAAGATGCATTCCTACATAATGTATGGTGATTCTGTTAAGTGTTTCCTTACAACTAATTTTTTTTTTAGGAAAAATTAATTACATGAAAAACATCCTAACTGGCATATTCTTATCGTTTAACTTCCAACAGTCCAAATTAGGTTCCTAATGTCATCTAGTTGCTAAAGGCTAGATGAAGGAGCTGTGATAAAATGTTTAGTCTGATGTAAAGTTAACTTACACTGTCATCCTTATCTGTTTGTGTAGCGGATCGCTTGAAGCACCTGCGTTTTCTTAACAAAAATTATAACGCTGATGCAGACTAGGCATTGTTCACACCTATCGTTCGGTGTCAGTGGATTTAACATTTAAATTTTCCAATAATTTGTTAAGTATGGTTTATTAGAAAAAAAATCTAATCCCAAATTAGTTTGTTTGTACCGTACCATACTAATGTGCTGGTTTTGTTTGGAATTTGCAATTATGTTCCGGTATTATTAGAGTCGTCTTTTGTGGTGGTGGTGTAGTTTTTGCCGATTCATTGTGTTTACTGTTCCAAGGGATTATATACATACAAGATTGTTAGTACAGCTGTGAAGATATCCGTCGACCCTTGCACCATGATAACCAACTTACTGCTTTGCCATATAAAAGGTAATGATTTTTTTATGGTAGATTTTATAAATCTTTTTAAACGATAGTTCAAGGCAGCTGTATGGTTGCTGCCTTGCTGGACGCCATTTGCTTGTAGCCTCGCTGCGCGGCAATTACCGTCACAGTTACGGTGACGCTGACGACTAACACACTGAATATCATTGGTAATAAATGAAAAACAAAAACGAATAGAATTTACAAGACCCGTTCAAGGTTCATTTAAGCCACATTGCGAAAGGATGTGCCCTTCCTTCATGACGAGGCGTCAACTCCCACACCTCAGCGGAGAGAAACTGATGAATATCTGGCTAATCCCAGTCGGCTGGAGCCGCCAACATCGACTCGCCATCAGCAAAGAGGATCAAATGCCTTTTAATGAGCCTGCCCGGTTCACAAAGAGGATCAGCTTCGACTGTAATCAAGAACGTGACTTAAATTAAGAGGATAATAGAACAAACAAAATAAGGTTGTGGTGTCGGCTGACATCGCCAAGAGAGGATTAAACGAGCTTACAGACCTTCCTTCACCTTTGGCCAGCGGCTGGCGGACCTGACGATGCCCGGGGAGACTGGCTGGTCCTTCCCCACCGAGGGTAATGGGTTAGTAAGACGCACTCTAATTCTACCTCGGGAATCAATACACACATTCCTGACGCAAGCTGAATCTAAAACTTCGTCTTCTGTTGACCTTTCTCAAAACGGGAATTCGGTATGAAAATGATTTGACTGTACTGTAGTTTAGCTTTGCATTGTAAACGCATGTAAACCATTATGTATGTAAATCATCACAGTATTAATGTTTGTGACGTATACACGACATTTTGCATTACCCTGCTTCTAACCAGCATCTCTCGCCACAACCTCACCACCCACTGATCACCACACTTCTGTATGCCGTCATCGCTATATTTCACCATCCAATATCATTACCTAACAATGTATTACACCATTCTGTGTAACTGATTATATTGCACCATCCTATATCATTAGCTAACACTGTATTATACCATCCAATATCATTAACACCATAGTGCACCATCATATAACATTATCTAAAACCATTTACACCATCTTATTAACACCATGTACACCGTCCTATATCATTAATCTTTTATCACATTGCACCATGCTGTATTATGCACAACGTCGCCTATGAATACTTCGAATCTATCTAGTATGAGTGTGTTTCTGCGTTCGTGGTGCCCTGTGTCTTGAGTTTGTATATACCCATATGTACGACGTTTTTACTCCTGTGTATATGCACGCTAGCCAAAGCAAGGTACGAATTTACTGAATAGCCACGAGGGGAGGATGAACACCTGGGTTGGGTATAGACCGACTGCAATGCTCAGGATTCGAACCTATACTGTCCCAACTCCCGGGCGGGCTCGCGTGTGTTGTAATTATGCTGGACTGACGCACGGACATACCTGTTGTTCGATTCGCCCCGGCATTGTATAGTGAACAGAATGGCTCGCTGGAATTCCATTTGATCGTAAAGTAACACACCGGTTACCTTAAGTTTATGGTGTAAGTTAGTGTTGATCGTCAGTGACTTCGGACAGTGATGCTTAATATATGGCAGTGACGAACTCGATGTCCGTCTGTTCTCTCGTATATATTTCCAGGTTACAAAGCTGGTCAGTCGTATTTCCAGGTTACACAACTGTTCGATTATATTCCCAGTCCTTGCCAGGGTGTGGGTGGAGCCGCTGACTGAGGCCTTCCGTACCTTGCAGATGCCAACGGCCAAGTGCGGGAGCTGGTCTTCCCTAAAGGCCTGGACCTGGATCGACCCAAGCGAGCCCGCACCACCTTCAGCGGCGACCAGCTGGCTGCCCTAGAGCGAGAGTTCCGACGCAACCAGTACCTGGTGGGTCGGGAGCGCTCACTCCTCGCTGCCAGGCTCGGCCTTTCCGAGACCCAGGTGAGGGCCACCTTAAGGGCTAGATGAGGGCCAGTTGAAGTACCAGGTGAGGGGTAGCTTTAAGGATCAGGTGAGGACCAACTTAAGGACTAGATAAGGGCCAACTCAAGTACCATGTAAGTGGTAGCTTTAAGGATCAGGTGAGGACCAACTGAAGTACCAGTTACGGGTGAGGGTAACTTAAGGACCAGGTGCGGAGAAGCTTGAGGACCAGGTGAGGGTCAACTTAAGGACTAGGTGAGGGAAGTGAAAGGGTGCAAGGTGGAGGTCGTGGTGAGGGACGGGATGAGGTCGTCAGGATTACCCAGCCAACTGATTTGCACAACCTTTACGTTGGTTTAGGTTAGACAGTTGTGTATGTCACTATCATACAAGTGCAACAGTGTTCATAAGACAGATGTAAAAGATAGCCAACCAGTAGACAGACATAAAAAGAGATAGATAGCTA
Organism: Panulirus argus; assembly: GCA_038088735.1. Lineage (NCBI taxonomy): Eukaryota > Metazoa > Arthropoda > Malacostraca > Decapoda > Palinuridae > Panulirus > Panulirus argus. Next base: position 12,811 of record JAYMFT010417797.1, on the reverse strand, counting down.
CATAGATAGCCAGGCAAGCATAGAATGTCAGACAGATAAAAGTGACCTAAAGATTCAGACGGAGGCAGATACAGACAGTGTCTGAGGCAGCGTTGTTGTTGTTGCAGGTGAAGGTGTGGTACCAGAACCGTCGCACGAAGCACAAGCGGGACAGGGAGAGGGAACACGAGGCTCCCACCACCACCGCCACCGCAACCCTCACACCCACCTCCCGCGCCGTCCTGCCACCCATCCTCCCGCCCACCACCACCGCCACCACGCTCTTCACCTTCCCGCCCGCCGCACCCGCCACAACCTCTTCCCTCCATGTCCTCACGCCCAAGCTATGCGCCCCTGCACCCACGCTGGCGGGGCGGATGACACCCACCCCACCCACCACTTCCGCCATGACCAGCTTCACGCCCGACCCTCGTCACTGCGGGGCGGCGGGGCCGGGGCGGAGGCCTCAGGACGGGGTCGGAGATCATAATGCGGGGCGTTGCTCCTCGCCACCCACCGCCAAGCCGCCCTCACCGCTCCAGACAAGGCCCCTAGGCGGCCTGGAGTACCACATGGGCGGCGTAGTGAAGCCCGACGTCGGCCCACCCTTCACCCACCCACTCGAGAAGACCTTCTCCAGGAGCCTACCCACCCTCCTAGGTTCCTTCCACTCCGTGACACCCAGCGTCACACCCTCTGCCTTCCGCCCACTGTTCCCACGCCCACTACACCCACTGACCCTGCAGCACCACGCCCTCTCGCGCCCTCACCCGACCTGGTTACCTTAGTGTCAATACCCAGTGGATGAATTTGCTCAAGTTCTTTTATATCATGTTTCAGCTGACACACGAAGCCCAATGGTTGCCTGCCAGAGCCACCAGTACCTGCGTGTTGTCACGGGTCATCAGTTGCTGATGCCTACCTCCTGCTATATCTGTAAAGATTGATCTTATCGTTCTTGTCTGATTAAAAAGAAGTTTAGTTTTAAAAACGTATTGTCTGTTGTATGACCTATACAGCAATTAAAAGTATAGTCATATCTAGTCTTTAAGGAAGCTAAAGACATTCTGTGTGCTGTTCTAGTTGATCGATCAGATGTATCTGTGATTATGGCTGCCAAGAAAGTTCAAAATATTTCTGTATCATAAACAAAGTTGGAAGGTTTCGTGAGCTTGGTAGTCTCACAAGACGGTGTGTGGCTTGCAGCCAGTACTGAACTGGTCCCGCGGTACGTAACGTCCAACCGCTCCTGCCGTGGCCACATAATCAAAGGATCTCATGGAAACAATGCACTTTAAAACCACTTAAACCCCCGCCCAATTGCGTCCCTTATCACTTGGAAAATTGGTCAGCCGGGCATGCAAGATTTCCCTAGCCCGCCTTTCACGGTGGCCCCGGCATAACAAGCCCCTGACGATAAGGGCGACTTTGCAGCTTGAATGAGTGGGGATATGATTCACGTAGTGTCGTCGGGTTAGTGCTATCCTGACCCACAAGAGGTTGTGTAAGGGGTGAGATATTATTAAAGGCGTGGAGATAAACGTTGAAACGCTAGGCGAAAGTAAATGTCGTTGAAGAAAGCTGTTCAGTCGGTGTGAACCACAGTATTATCATACCACTATAGATTTAACTACGAACTCCCGCGCGTTCATTAGGTTTATACCGTGTCGGATCTTAATACTCTACTCTTCCTACATCTTCAGTAGGATTATCTAGATTGTCTTGCTAGATATAAACGCAAACCTACGTCTTCGGTAGGATTGTGCCTTCCTGGATTTGAATGAAAACCATACATCATCATTGGGAAAAGTTTGACAGTACAGTGTTAACAATATCTGATTATGTTGACACTACACAGTCATACACTGGGATATGTTGGCGTGGGTCTTGTTCCTGCCTTGTTAGCATAATCTATTGTGTTTGAGGTGTGTGCTTATATATTTAGTAAATGGTTGCAGTCGCTTAACAGGAGGATTTATGCCCATAAAGTGATACACGCAGTTGGTGTCTGAAATCAATATATGGGAGTTTGTTATAAATTTTATTTCGCTGATGATGTGTTGTGGAGCAGGTGTGAGAGTGCCAGTCGACTTTGTTCACCACTGCACCGGTACCAGCAGCCTCAGCCTCTGGTACCTTCTGACCAGTTTGGTTACAAAATTGTAAATGGTTACCCCGTGAGCGTCTCGGCTAGGAGGCTCAGCCACAGTATAAATGCCCTGCAAAAATAGTCTCAAAAAAGGTACTGGGTCCACTATATTTGTGTGGGCAGTGTTATCTGGCTGCGGGTCTGACCACAGCCAGGTACTTGCCAGTGTTGACGAGTGAGGTACAGAGGTTGGACCACACGCTGATCACCAGCGTGGCCACCAGGACCAGACCCACCAGCATGTACAGCACGTATGGCACGATGATCTTGCTCGACCCCAGCAGCTCTTTCTCCCCTAGGCTGTCGTGGTCTAGGGTGAGCAGGGTGCTCATCAGAATGTACAGGGAGGATGGCAAGCTCCACCGCTGAATGGGCGCGAAGATGGCCAACCCCAGGACGATGTAGACCACAAGGATGGCCAAGTACACAGACCAGGGCGCGACCTGGCCCCGACGGGAGGCCTGCCGAGGGTAAGGAGGGTAACCCAGTTTACCTCGTCTTTGCATCACCGGGTTCACTCCACCATAGGGCTGCTCACCTCTCGCAGTCCGATATTGTGAGCTGTATTGAGCACCGCCAGCCATACTGTTCGACGCGCCACTCGAGGCACTACTTTCGTCAATGTCTCTAGGTGTGGAGGATAGGGCAGAGCTGGAGCCAAGGGTGGAGTCTAGTGCCGGCACTCTGGCCTGTTGCTGGATGTCCGACGCGCGTCCTGAGGGCTGGGGTCTGGCGCCGCTGGGTGCCCCTATGGAGCCAGGCAGCTCCCCTGGGCCGTTGGGAGTGACGCCGGCGCCATGTTCCATCCCTCCGACCCCAGCGCTCGCGCCGGTCGAGCTCTGAGGTCTGCTGGCCAAGTTGAGCGTACTGACGGCCGAGCCGCCCCGGCCGCTTCCGTACTGACCGGCGCGCCCCTCGACTACGTGGCCACGTCCATCGGCGACTTTCCCTTGCTTTCCAAAGCCGCAGCGCCACGCCCACGCTTTCCCAACTCCTTCGCGAATGGTAAGGGCGCCGCTGATGGTCAGCAGGAGGACGAGGGGCGCCCCAATTAGGGAGAAGAGAACAGCGAAGATGCGACTGAAACCCGTGCGGAGCGTCATACCGCTTGGACCTGCGAAATGAGAGTTGAAAGTTAGGTTAACACAAGGAGGCAAGTGGTTGCTGTCACAAACAGCTGCCTCTCCTGGTTAGGATGGCAGGGTTATGGTGAATCATCTAATAAAATGGAAAGGAAATACTTCTGTGAAAACTATTTTTGGCAAAAGACAAGTAGCATATTTGTATTAACCCATAACTCTATTCTGAAAGGCCCCAAGACATATCTCTAAAGGCATCTACAACCCAAGACTGCTATATCTAGCTGCAGGGAAATGTGGACTCTTTTGCAATGAGAAGTTCTTTGACGAGAATGTACTCCTAATGATATAGCTCTGCCAAAGATGACTTTGCACTCGTTGTAATCTCCTGCAGGCGGAGTCCGGTTATACACAAATACACATATATGATATTAGTGATGTACAATAAAAGCAACCACTACCTAGCAGGATTAATATCCTTGAATTCTGGACCCAGTGGTAAGGCCCCAGATGAGGCAAGTGCTTGAAATAAGTCGTATTGGTAAGTGTGGACCATAGGAAGTCCTCGTTCTTAATTATTTTCCTCATGCCATCAAATTATTTCAGTCATGATTTACAAGATTGAACTTGAAAGACATGGCTTTGTTAAAGTATACATCATCAATCGCAGAAAGCAAGTTTATCGAAAAAATATGCTCGTGTAAGGAAAAATGTAGCTATATATATACACACACAAGAACTATATTAGTGACAGTTCATGTCACACTACAATCGGCATACCAAACCGGCGACACTTTCAGGACAAGTATGTCTAACTTTAATCGTAAATCGGACCATAACTTGCCTTGATGCGAATACTTCAACTAATATTCTGGAATTGGAATGTAGCCTTCGGAATTCTAATTCTTACGGTGGAATATGTTTACTGAACACATACCACAGAATGTTATCCTTTATTGTATGTATAATGGCACCAAAACTTTTACTGGATTAACAATAACTGGTTCACAGATGACCCCATATACAATTGTTTACACGACCACATAAACATTGGGATCAGGGGAGACTTAACCAATGCTCGAGTCCTTTCGTGCATTTCACTTGTAACTTACTCCCTTATTGGTATCATATATACATGTTGCCGGAATTTAAAATTTTCAAATTATTTACTTATACACATGAAAGAAGAAAAAATAGCGAATAGAGCTCAAGAAAAGTAGGTTCCAATAATATTTACTAGAGAGAACCGGCCATTGTCCAAATGACTGATTACGGGCATATGCTTTATACTACTCGTTTGTGCATGTTCATGTTTCCTGTGAGTAACGTAAACAGCCATCGATCCTGTCTGACTGCAGCAAATAATAAGGCCACGTATATCCTGCAAGCGGTGTATTTTGAAGGAAAATTTGCGTTTATGGCCTACAGTTGTAAAATCCACACGAAGCATTCACCAGGAGAAGCATTTCACAAGTCGGTTCACGTACTGTATCGTTTAAACTGACCTACACTACTTTTGCTGATGCATTTGCATGTCTGTTTTTTTTTTCTTGGCAGGAGACCAGGTCATTGGCCAAGCCCATAAGTGTTGTGCAGGTGCTGCTTATTCCCGGAAGAAAAATGATTTTTTGTTAGAAAGCATACCTCATGAGAGAGGTTATGAGGGAAAATCGTAATCCAAGACATGGCATATATGTTGAAGTAAAGAATGAGACATAAGGGAATCGTTGGTCATAAGTTGTACCGAGGCCATAAACGTGTCTTGGCTATAGCATTATAGGATGAAACCATGAACGAATCAAAAGAAAAAAAAATACGATAAAGAATATAAATCCTATACTTAAAGATTATGGTCGTGAATTAACGTTGATTTTCATAGCGTGAAGAGAATAGGCTTCTACAGTGTGGGTGACCGTAAAAGTATATAAACCCGGAATATAAGAAGGGAGTATTTATTATAGCATGAGCGTTTAGAAAATTTTTTATGAGAAATTATTTGTCGAAAAGAACATAATCTGAAGGCCGATCCCTAGTGTGTAAAAAGTAAACCAATATGGGAACACGTCATCACAAGTGGCAACATTTATATGGAGTGAAATTTTTTTTTTTCTAGTTTGTAATAAAAGACAATCGGTGCATTTTATATGGTTATCTGTTTACTGCGGACCCGTATTACATGATCATTGCAGAGAGCTATCCACTGCACTCTCTTACATAGTTTCTTTTATTTGAATAAATGAGTAGTAGTTCGACTGTTCGACTGTTAAGTAGTAGATGATTGAATTGCATGCTGGCGTCAGGGAATATCGAAATGTAATCTGTTCCGCTGATGCAGACCATCCCAGCAGTGTCATGACTGCGGTCTATTTCCTCTGTGATATCAAAAGACCCGGAAATGGACTTATGTAAAGACAATTAGCCTAATCGCTTAATTACACGATATCATGCCGTTTAGAAATATTTATAATGGTATCATTCAAGATCGGAAAGTTTTCATGATTTGTTTTACTCGTGTGTTGACATATTACAAAATGTTTACAGTTTCGCGCTTATAAAGCACAGAATACTAAGTATGGAGATGAAAGGATTAGACCATAATAAGCGTCATTAAGTAAGGCTTGTTTGCATTTTAGATCGGTTTCAGAACACTGCCGTTCGACTCCGTTATAACATAAACATGTTAGGCGTAACGATATCCTCTTCTCAAGTCAGGAAACGCCACATAATCGGCATTATAAAGTTTGCTTCCTAAAAGCTGGGGTTTAGTGCTGGTTCCGTTATATTTTTCGTGTGAGCAGCTACTTCATCAAATACGGGTTTTATCCGCCCTAGTATGGACAATTCACATCTCTAAAGTGGTTCTCCTTCCACCTCGTTATTAAAGAAAGTGGGACAGAAAACTTTCTATTTCATGAATTCTCCAGGCATCATCACCTATTGACATCCATCCCTTTCTGTTCGCCGCGATGTTGCTGCCCTCACCCTGCTTTACAGGTATTACTGTAGCCAGTGCTCTCGTGGCGTCTCTGTATGTGTCCTTGAACCGGAGGCACACGTCTAATTGCTACTTCCCACAGTTTGTATATGTAGGTAGGCCAGCCACTCGACTGACTGAAATGATACCTCCCTTCTTCAAACAGGTAAGCTGTGGAATTCTCTTCCTATAACCTCTCTACCTGCAATAGTTGAGTCTGCAAGCACCGTGGAGCCCTTAGTATTAATTTCTACAATCTTATCTTGCTCTCTCTCTTGTCACCCAAGATGACCACCAGATAAACAAGTTTGCCTGTGCCATGTTGGTCATCCATAAAACGAAAAAAGGCATTTCCGTTGGTAAGAGCAATGAAATCAGGGAGTGCATGCTGCGCTACGTGGCAACATATTACTAGGTTGGTTTTATCTGACCCAAGCCCAGATCCATTCGTACGAAATCTAATGTATTTATTCTGGTTTCTGAAACCTTCAACGAAAGTGTTATAGGATATGCCAAAAAAGGTACCTTAGTTATTCATCTGGTATTCCTAAATGTGCATTTACTTGACGTTTGGTATTGTGCAGTATTATTTAATGGTAATATACTGAAGGTCTAACCACCATTTTCCACTCAAAATACTTTATGTAATTATCATTGTTTTATTATGTCTTCCTTGTGAGAAAGGATTTTTTTTCCATAAATTATAACTAACAAGTTTACGCCTCTATTACAGTTACTTCTGCCAGTGTTTAAGAATTCAACATTGTAACCTGATCTGATCATCATAGAACCTTTATTCTTGTGAAGTGAAGAATTTCGGGTGTAAGAAAAATAAATCGGTTGTGTTCCACTCTAGGGCTTTTTGCCAGTGTAGAAACTGTTGTGTTCCGCCGTTCTTAAAAATGTTGGTAACTAACTATAAAACTTCTTTTGGTAAACAAGTGTACAGATTAAACCTGAGGGTCATGTTACCTGTTTTGGCTGTTATGATGAATGATAAGTTTAAACGGGATTTTAATATATATATATATATATATATATATATATACTGACATTCTTATTGGAACGGACTAAAGCACTTACCAACGAGCGTGGTGAGGGAGGCAGAGTAGAGCAGGGCACCAGCCATGGTCCAGGTTGGCGCCCTAGAGGCGTAGCCAGCCCGAGCCGCGTCTAGTACCGCTGACTCCAGCCGCCCCATGTAGGTTTCTATCTTCGTGCGCCACACAGCCTCGTACGGCAGTACCTGAAGGAACACGTGTCGCTGCCTAAGCATTGATGTAACAAAAGTTTTATAATGTTTTATTGCAATTGGGTAATGCTATCATGAGGGCTCCAGGATATCTCAACATATCAGTAGATTTAGAATGGTAAACATAGCGAACTGCCTTCGGCTATGTTGGATTGGGGTCACCGCTTGATTCCGAAACATTGTAAAGCCGAAAGTATCATTACTCTGAAAATAGAGGTGCTAAATAGCCCAAAATTAAGGAAATATAACAAACATTGTTAGGTCCGTAATTTTAGGCAATTTAGCGCCGCTTTGTTTTTCATGATGCTTTGCAGTATCACGGCTATCTTGCTGAACTACTGCCTCTCGCAGTGTTTTAGTAATAACCTGCCGTAGAGGTCAGTACTTCAATCGTGGCATTACACCTTAAAGATAACCAGCGTTCATAACAGAACGATAAATCTCACTGGAGCTCACCCAAAGCCTTCGAAGGAAGTCTTGGATGTTTGCCTCTGTGTGGGTTGTCTGGCACCTGCAGCATAGGTTTGACCTGTTACTCAGCACTCACCTGCCTCAGCTCGGTAGCTAGACCCAGCACCAGGTCTGTCCTGAGGGCTGCCATCTTGTTGACAGTCTCGCTCTCTGCAGCGCCCTCCACGGTTGAGAAGATGGCTGCCCCCGCCACCCACCACGCCACCACAACCAGTATCAGCCCCACCTGCCGAAGTCACTCTCGTTAGCCAATGTAATTGCTTATTTGTACAGTACAGGGAGGGAGACACACTCGTCGGACCCCATCTCTTGAGCAAAACTGTTTGTATGTGTTGAGGGAGAGACTGGGTGGAATTTTGTTTGTTGTTGTGAGAGCTGGAGATTAGATATTAGGAAAGAAATTGTTTGTTTTGTTTTTCCGAGATGGTCGCCAGGTGGCGGGGTGGTTCGTGACCGTAAGGCCCAACGGGTCGACCTGCACGTAACAGGCTTGCCTCATGACGACTCGGCTACTTTAAGCTTATGGTAGTGAGCCTCTTGACCACAGTGGTGCGACCCTTGAGTACGACGACATGACCGGTATGACGGCGAGACATTTTTGAGTTGACATTTAAGCGTTCGATTAGAAGTTACGCTGTTATACCCAAAGGTCGTATCGCTGTGTTCAAGGGTGTACTGTCGTGCTTCGTACCCAGAAGGTTATGTAACATACTATTCACTTAAGGTTGGAACGCACGAAGATGGTTAGTTTGATGGTAGCACGGTGAAGCAAGCTACACTGGTGGGACTGACCAATGTCAGGAGGCACCAGCTTACCAACTAGCACTCAGCTGGGTTGCCACCCGGGTGTGGAATGAGACTATGTGTGATATTTGACGTCGAATTCATAATATATAGAAATTTCTTTACCTGACTAGAGAAATTTGAATATTTAATTGACAAAGTCAAATTTAAGACATCCTCACTGCATATCAATAGGGACACCGACCAAGCCATTGAAGATACACATACACACACACACAGCTGGTTTAAATAGGGATGTATGCATGTGTTTATACACACAGGAGTAAAGATATGGTACATATATAAAACGTTAAGAGACGGGGGAACACGAATGTAAAACTCTCTCCCTATAACTCCGGAATAAGGACCTGTAAGAGCACCGCTCTGGTCACCAGGTTGTTGGATCTGTGACCTGGTGCACGTACCTTTGACAGTACCACCCTGGTCAACAGACTGGGAGAGGTATAACCTGGTGCACTTATCTGTGAGAGCACCCACCTGGTCACCAGGCTGAGGTACCTTTGAGCTGGTACATATACCGGTAAGAGCACAGCCCTGGTCACCAGGCTGAGGCACCTTATAACCTGGTGCACGTACCTGTGAGAGCACAGCTCTAGTCACCAGGCTGAGGGACTTGCTCGCCAAGGTGACCTCATCCAGGCCGCGTGTGGTGGGCGTGAGGTAGAGCCGGTAGTGTCGTGGGCGCGGGGGCTCGGGGTCCGTCCGCTTCACCTGGATGCCCAGGCTGCGGCGCGCCGACGGGAAGAAGTGGCAGGGGCAGTTGCAGAAGCGGGGGTTGTGCCCACCCACCTCCCCCGTCACAAGCGGCTGTGGACGGCAGGACGCAAGACGGTCATTGGATCTGGCCTCCGAGAATATTTGGATTCTAGCACAAAATTGCTTCAATAATGTATGTTTATGAAGATGTATGGATTCCGCATAGGAAAGATCATGTAATCCCTAACATCCATTAGTTTTCCAACTAAATGAACGAATAAAAGGAACAGCAAGTCTGAGAATCGGGAAAATATTGATATATTCGCTTTCATATAGATGCAGGACTGCACTTCTTTTAACATGTTAAGTGATAAAGGTGTGTTAACTAGAGTTGTCAGAACAATATTTATTTAGTACTGACAAGGTCTGTTGAGTTACACAGAGTTCTATGTAAATCACCAGACCTTGTCAGTACGTAATGAATACTTCCAAACCCCAACTAACATAAATATTTTGGCACGATTGAAGTTTCACTGACAACACACCAGTTTGTGGTGTACGCACAGTACATGTCTAGGTAGATCACTATTTCCTGATTTTTATATCTCATATATTATTGTTGATATTCTCCAGTAATCCAGATTACAATTAGTGTGTAGTCATGCTAAAGTGGTTAATGCAATATTAGTAGTTGGCAGGCTGTGTGCCTGGGCTACCTGTGATGGCTGGAAGGCGAACCTGGTAGAGTTCTTGAGGATCTGGGAGTACTGCGAGTTGACGCTAGGGGGCCGAGAGGGGATGTCACCCACAACCTGTGTTATGGAACAAATATATAACAATAATTTAGATGCTCTGTCGATGTTCGTTTAAATTCTAGCCGATAGTGAATTATGATATCTGTTATGTATGAATGAAGATGTAACAGTTTATTGCACACGTAAATAATCATATAAGGCATAAACTTCCTCATTTTTTAATATGAAAGATTTCTGGTGAGCCAGGAAAGGGTTAGGAAATATGTCAGTTTAGTCACTTGTTGTGGGACAAATGGTACTGAAATTTGAAGCGCCTTATCGTACCTCCGGCTCGAGGAACCTGACCCGCTTCTCACCATCGAAGTCCCAGACGGGCGTGTTGCAGCGGGTGGAGGTGGGCGTCGGCGCTACCAAGGGCCTGTCATAGAGCGGTGGGATGACAGGTGGGATATAGTAGTGTCCACGCGCTTCCATATTGGCGTCAGACTGCACATAATGCTGCACCACTGCCTCGTCTACCTGTTGGCCAGCAACCGTCACCCTCAGTCTCGTCTAGCTTACACAGGAAATAAATCATCCATGTATACTGAATTAATAAAGATTATAAAAGAGCGTCTCTAATGTCATGTGTGATTCACGCAGGTGATTGTCATTGAAGAGACCTTTAATCCCTTCGGTATGACCATTCAGTATGATGGTGTGACCTTTGAACTGACCCAGAATGGTCAAGAAAAAGCTCAGGATAATAGCGTTGTGGACAGTGTTCCATGGGATGTTTAATCACTCCCTCGTGTTGACAGTTTGCCTATCCGTCAAGCATCGTCATCATTCCAGTTACTATGAGCTTTAATTTCCTTTATATCTCTTTCACGCTAGAAAGTTCTGAATAACCGGTAAGTTCTAGCGATCTACTAATTCCACATAATTGGTCAATCAAGGGTCAGTCCATCATACCAGTTGTGCTCAAGGGTTTAGATGTCACTCCTGACGCTGTCTCATAGCTGTCGGCTGACCTGCAGAATGCATAGTGTCGCCGAATGTATTAGTACTTTGGTAGACAGATGGTATGACCATACCTTGGTATCCCTCCATTGGAACCTTTGTATTAATGTATTCAGTTATTCCATATGCCTCTATTATCAGCAACATTTTTGACAAACAAGTACACAAAATTTGAATATATATATATATATATATATATATATATATATATATATATATATATATACAATATTTAGAAAGTCATAGACGAAGGAACAACTCACACAAAAGTAAATCTGTAATAAGAAAAAGGTATACTGAAAATTGACATACAATCTGTCAAATTATAGTCTTATTCTGTGATTGGAAGCAGAAGAAACTCCAAAAGAATCACAGTTAGAGAGTTAAGTGAAACAGGCATCGGTTGGAAAGCCAATGGTTAGGTCGTTGGCCGGGTGTTTCAGTTTCTCTTGTAGAAAAGACTAAGTTCAGGTAATGTGGGGATCTTGTGGATTCTATTTATGCATTGATGTTAGTGAGTTTTCTCGAGTACTTGAGTATGTTACTCTCAAAGAAAGTTTTCATGCCGTCTTTACAGCCACAATCTCGCTAAGATAAGCAATTTACTGTGGTTACTCCTGAAAATATAACAGTTCTTTGAATCCAATTTATCCTAAGAAAATGTGTGTAGGATAACTATGGAGTTTATTTGTACGGTAGATTCATCGTCTTGATAAGAGTTTATAACTCCGGACTACACACATGCATTACCCACCATGGTGACCAGGTGTACTCGTAACTGTTACACTGATAAATACATAGAAAACATCACTTGCATACACAAGATCTACTCAGCACTGAGTGGGCGATGAAAAAATGTAAATTGTGAAATATGGCAAGATGTAACTTTTGCTTCCATAACTTAAAGTAAATAAGGTTATTAAGTAAAGAAAATATACATCTAAAATCCATTACTTACAAATTATTCCAGGGAGTATTGGAGAAAACTTATTTACGCATTTCTAAGCAAACCCTGTCAATTCCATACTGCACGTCCTTGAGGAGAAAATTCATAACTACGGGTACTTCATACGTATACGTCTCAGAATTCTGGCTGCATAGTTTATTAAGGCAAAGGAAAATTTACGGAGCCGCGGTATCATTTTTCCCTGATTAATCGTAAGAGTAAGCGTGATTTGTTGCCTTTAAACACAATGAAAAAAAAGTGTAGTCTAACCCGGATGCTCTTTCTTCATAGCAAGGAGCTTAACATTGCAGTTGTCATAGGAAATCTCATGCTCTATGTAAATATTTTTCTTTCACAGATTTAAAATTCAGTTTTATCATGTTTTGGTTTGGTTAATTTTCAGTCTCTCTCTGCGAGTGAACATTGCATTTTTGTTTGGGGAATCCTGAAGATAGTTCATATTCAGTCGCTCTCCTAAGAAAAAAGAATAATATTTGTAGCCTAAAAAGATAATGTATTATTTTTGGAGCGACGTTAGTAAGGATACTGTGGAATTATGACTATTCTGGAGATGTATAAGTTGGTGTAAGAATATGATTCTCACGTGTGACAAAGTTAGGTATATATGATGCTTCTGGTATTATTGTACAAGGGTACCTAGTGACAGCACTAGGATCCCGATTCCTCTATCAAGGAATAAAGTA
>JAYMFT010417786.1:0-17835 GCA_038088735.1 Panulirus argus | reverse complement strand
ATATATATATATATATATATATATATTATCTCTGGGGATATGGGAGAAAGAATACTTCCCACGTATTCCCTGCATATATATATGCTACTACTTGAAAGTACATCCAACCATAGGGCTAAGCTATAACTTGAATGTTTCTATCAGGTCCAATGTTACGTCTAGGCTATAACCTACCCTAAGTATTTGTGGTATATCCAAGTCGAGCATTCATTTCTAACGCTGGCGGTATATAAGGGAGGAAGGGGGGTGTCAGCTCCTTATGGTCGTGTGCTTGTGACATCTGAAGGTTGAGCCATTAGGGTCAAATGCTTAGGAGGTCGCTCCTCTTTTAACACTGTAGCACAACTCTCGGTTAATACACACAACTCTCGACCCGTCATTACACAGTGGCTGGCTAGCGTCAAGTCACTGGCCATTTTCCCCCCGCAGTCCGACTTGCAAGTCTCTTAATCTCCCTCATTCGCAATTTACGCTAAAACACCGGGGGTCGCCGTTGTAACTCGCCAGCGCCATTCCTGCGCCGCCCGGCAGACGGCGGGGGAAAAACAAGAGAGACTCGACTTCCGCAAAGGGTGAAATTTACCGCCATCACCGGCAGGGCCAAAGTTTTAAGTTATAAATTTGTTTTCTGATGTTTTGACACGGGTATAATTTCTGGCGCTACTTCCTCGAAATTCAATACATTTTGCAGGGGACCGTACGTAATTTGGCTCCATGGGAATATTCGCCTATTTTCTAAAATTAGTCTTGCGTTTGAAATGGATCCATTCGACACGGGAGTCACAGACGTCGTAGACTCTCCCGCGCTTTGTCCAGACTTGCAGGTCAAACCTCCCCCCCCCCCTCTCTTTACCCCGTCTCATTGCAGACTTACAAAATGCATGAATAAAGTCGTAATGACTTTTGTTTATTGTACTTCCTAGCGAAATAGAGGTTTAAAATAACTGTATAGGTAATGTTTTTCATGCTGAAAAGGATTCTGCTGTAAAAATCGTGGTTTTTGTAATTAAGCTTTTGATACTTGTATATTAAATATATTCCATTATTATCATCTTCATAATTATACGCCATATGTCAACCCAAAGTGGTGTTTCTCGATATTTTCTATCTTATTTCAAGGAAGACTTTCAATATGTTATATTCCAGTTTTGAAACAGATTTTTTCTCGGAAAAAAATACCCTGCATGATCTCTGTCTAAACATCGACAAGAAAACAAATGGAAACATTGGTGAAGGGGGCAAATGGGGAAGTGATAACAGGAGTATATATATATATATGACTCTATTGCCAGCGAGTGGGAGGGCTCAGCTGACAGTGTATTGGCCCCTCCTGATACCCCAGGTAACTCAAGGATTATCCCATCCCCTTGGAGCAACCCATTAGGTAGTAGGTGGTTGACAACAGCCGCCCAGGGTGGTACTAACGTCCTGACTGAGGAGCGTTAAAGTAAAAAAAAAAGTATCTGTCTTACTCACACACACACACACACACACACACACACACTTATTTATGCTTGTTCACGCATTCCTTCATTCACAACGTTACAGTTCCAGGGGAATGTGTTGAAATTCAAGAATCCGCTAGCTATACGTGTAATTACATGCAGGAATAGTGTGTGTGTGTGTGTGTGTGTATGCGTGTGTGTACAGAGAGAGAGAGAGAGAGAGAGAGAGACTCGCCAGACGAAGCTTGGCGCCGGTTCTTGTCAATGACAGTCCGTTCTCGGGGTCTGTCACAGCTGACACAGGTTGGGGTGTTGCGTGCTCAAAGTGCCACTACTGGCACAGGGCGGCGCATGTGTAGTGCAGTGGAGTGAGTTCGTAAAGCGGGTTGTGCGTTGTGTCAGACGTGGTGAACTGCCTCACCTCTGAAGGCATATTCAATTCAGGACCAGAATAGAAAACGCGGCGTTAAATATCCGTAGACTTTACCACGTGAAAACCTGGTGCCTAAAGAATGGGTTTATTCCCAAACACAGGCTAGCCCTGCAATGAGGGACATTAACATAATTTCGAATGTTAGATATGTGAGAGAGAGAAAACACTGTGTGTGTGTGTGTGTGTGTAGCCCCACACACGTCCAGAACGGTGCTTAAACACACACGACATGAAAGCCAGACACCCACATACGTACGACCTGCCCACCCCCTCCTACCCATATCCACCGGGTACCCCCCCCCAGGCCCGCCCAACCTCCCTTCCCCCCCACTACCCAACCCGGCCAAAAGCAGTAATATAGCCGGCTAATGAAGGCTATTTGGCCGGTGTCGTGATTATGACGCCGTCCTACCTCACACCACTTCCGCCGGCCCGTGAGACGTGACTCCTCCCCCCCCCCCCACCTCCTCCACCCCAACAAGAATGAACAGTTTTTCTCCCCCAGTATCGAGGTGGGTGGGGAGGGAGGAGTGGGTGTGGCGTAGCCATGAGGAAGGGTGGTGGCGTAGCCATGAGGAGTGGGGTGCCAGGCTTGGGGGCTATAAGGGGAAGGGGAATGGGGGGGGGAAGAAGATGACGAGCGGCTGCCGTTACTCCTTACTCACGTAGCTGGGTGTTGAGGGTGGAGGCCCAAGTAATAAAGCTAATTGCGACTACTGCAGGCCCCGTGGCTAGTTTGGGGGGAGGGGGGGAGACTACTAGAGGAAGCCTGTAGCAGTTAGGGGGTGGGGGGGGCGAGCGGGCCTACAGTAGGTTATGTAGCTAGCCAAGGGAAGACTACAGCAGGGCACGTAGCCGGGGAAGATTATACGACCTTTTCTGACGCAACGCTTAAAGGGTCAGGTCAAACGCCAGGTCGTCACGCCCAAAGGTCGAACGGCAGCGCTCTGAAACGTCGCACCGTCGTGTACGCAAGGATCGTACCGTTGCGTGAGCAGGGGTCGTACCGTCGCGTACCCAGGGGTCATACCGTTGTGTGAGCAGGGGTCGTACCGTCGCGTACCCAGTGGTCGTACCGTTGTGTGAGCAGGGGTCGTACCTTCGTGTACCCAGGGGTCATACCGTTGTGTACGCAGAGGGTCGTACCGTCGTTCTGAGGAGGTTAAAAAAACGGGACCCACTGGTCTGTTCGGTGCATTGTGCACAAAGGCCCCGCCGTCTGCAGCTGGACTTCGAGGATGTGCCCGTCTCGCGTCCTCATCCTCGTTCAACGACAACCGCGCTCTATACCTGTACTAACGACCCTTTCTCTATGACTCCCCCTCTCCAACACCCTATGTAACCAACGACCCTTTCGTCTAAGGCCACAACGCCATCGTACCACATACAATACGACCCTCTCTCTACAATCATCACGCCCCTTGTGTGGTCAGAACTCTTCCCTGTCCGACTGCACACACGAGAGCCTTCACGACCACTACACCAAGTGTAGCACGACCCCCACCCACTTCTGCCCCTATTCCTACATTACGTGCACTGGCCCCCCTGCTCTGCACTGACGTTCGTCTTCGCATGTTGTGCAAAACGCCAACAGCAACAACGTACACCAGCACGTACGGAGGAAAAGAAGAAGAAGGAGCAGTAGCAGCAGCAGCAGTAGCAGGAGCAGCTGCACCATCAGGGGCAGCAGTAACAACAGCAGATGAAGAAGCCGTAAGTAATAATTCAAAGAAGCAGTTAAGTAGCCACCCCACCCCACCCCTTATAGGTGGCTAGGCGGTTACCATCCCCAACACGTCGCTAGGGCCAGGGCTAGGGCGGCCCTCCCACCCACCCACTACACGTCAGCAGTTGG
Organism: Panulirus argus; assembly: GCA_038088735.1. Taxonomy (NCBI): domain Eukaryota; kingdom Metazoa; phylum Arthropoda; class Malacostraca; order Decapoda; family Palinuridae; genus Panulirus; species Panulirus argus. Next base: position 14,102 of record JAYMFT010417786.1, on the reverse strand, counting down.
GGTGTGTGGGGGTGGGGTGTGTGGTGTGGGGGTGAGAGGAGGGTTGTTACAGAGACGTGACATAGGTGGGAAGTACACAGAACTTCCTGCCAGGTCCCCCGTCACCTGACTCTTTTGCTCTTAAGGAAATATTTGAGGGTTTCCTGGTCTTTGTCTTGCCCCACTCCACCTTCCCTCGACATATATATATATATATATATATATATATATATGTGTGTGTGTGTGTGTGTGTGTGTGTGTGTGTGTGTGTGTGTGTGTGTGTTTGGGCAGGGCGACCCTCTCCAGGGACAGACCTCGACATATCCCATCCAGTGCTTGGGGTTATGTGCCATAACCTTTTCCCATTTTCTTTCAGCAAATTCGTGTGTGTGTGTGTGTGTGTGTGTGTGGCGTGGGTTGCCCAAGGGCGCCGCCGGGAGGTTCACCGTATGAATGAGCTGCGACATTCAGCTAGTGTTGGGAGTGTAGCCATGTGTACCTTGTCCTCGGGGACCACGCTGGGACGCACCTCAACTGTCGCAGGTCAAACAACGCATTTGACATAATGCTCGCCCTTTCCGCCGAGAGTAAGCTGATACGCCCGTTTGTCCCGCACTGCCCATGGCCCTAGGTAGCACCAGCATGGCCCTAGGTGACGCCAGAATGGCCCTAGGTAGCACCAGCATGGCCCTAGGTGACGCCAGAATGGTCCTAGGTAGCGCCAGCAACGATTCATGTCTTGACTCCACATCCGGGTACCGAGCGTGGCACCTGCAGGAACCAGGTCCAGGTCCCTCCCTCTGTTTTACCACCCCGTCTCCTAGTGGTCACCTGTCCTTCCCCAGGTGAGTCTCCAGCCCCAGCAAACCACTGCGATGGCGTCTTTCGACTTACAGCGACGTCTTGGTTCGCGTGCATCCCCTACAATCCTTGTCGTACATGGCGTACATAAAAACCCCTTCTCTGCTCTCATGAGACGTGAACTGTTCCTCCTGAGAGCAGACGCTGCCCACAATCCCGCCGTTCTGCCACCACAACGACCCTCCCGCCGCCGCCGCCAGCCACTTGCAGGGGCTGGGTGGGTGGGGGGCGGCCTCCTCCTCCTCCTCCTCCTCCTCCGTCAGCCTCAGATGCAACAGTGAAATTTTTCCCCTCCTCCTCCCCATAACTTATCATCGCGTCAGGACACAAATATCCCCCCCCCCTCAGTTACTCTCTGGGGGCGTTACGTATCGCGGCGCACGACCCGCTCGCTGCAATTTGCAGCATTTTAAAACAATGGGAAGACCGCAGGAGGGTGGCCCGGGCGCTCAAGCAGTTCATCGCGCGCGTTCTGCCCAGTTATCCTCTGCTTTATTGAGGCACTTAGTGGCCGGCCGCTGCTGCCGCTGCTGCCGTCAGTGGTCGTGGAGTAGGGGGTGGGGTAGGGTGAGAAGAACAAACCCCCCCCCTCCTCCCCCCAAGATTTACGGGCGGCTGACAGAACTCCGTTCAACTGGCAGCCACAACGGGTGGGCAGGAGGAGGAGGCATTAGGTGTGGTTCGTGTGTACACACGCAACTCGGGTGATTTAGAATGTGTATAGCTCCTCATATGCCTGCTGCCCTTCTCTCTCTACCAGGTGATTCATATAATTCTCTCTCTCTCTCTCTCTCCTCTCCCCCCTACCTATACAATTCTATTATCTCTCACACAATACTTCGTACAACCTTGGTTCGTCTCTTGCTCGTAATTTACTTTTTTATCTCTGTCTCTCTCAATTGGCAATCCACCTAATCTCCATCTGCACCCCGTCATCGCATCCATCTCCCCGTGGCCCCCTGGCCATTATTCTTGTCAGCTCAAGGGGCCGGGTCATCACACCCGAGGATCGTGAAGTCGTACTCGAAAGTCGCTACCGTCGCGTCCTTCTCAAGGGCACCTTACCGTCAGTAGGCGACCCGACAACCCAACCCAGCTCAGATTCGGAGCCATTTCGACCGTCGACTGTACCTCTGAAATGCGACTGACTTCATGACAGTTTCAATGTGGGTGCCTGAGTGGCCTGACTGGCTCCCACGACTGCCTAACTGGTCCTCGACGTGAGAGAAACTCGGGCCCCCATAGACAAAACAACCCTCACCACGGTATGACCTAACCAAATCGCTGGGGCGTTGTAAAAACTTACCAAAGCTAACTGCTTATGTAAAGCAGACAAGAAATATACGGGGCCAGGTTCACCTTGTGTTGGAACTGGAGGCGACAGATGACTTGAGGGAGAAGGAGAGAGAGGGAGAGAGAAGGAGGGGGAACCCAACCCGTGTCTCCGCCGCTGCCCTCCGAACAACAGAACAACTGGCGGGATAGTGGTGCTTTTTGCCCCCCTGACATACCTTCGGTTGGCGTCCTTGTAATCACCCCAGTGAGATCCGTGTGGCAACCGCTGCAAACACAGGACCCCAGTAGGACCCCAGGAGGACCCCAGGAGGACAACAGAGAGAGAGAGAAATAAAGGTTTTTGTGGGTCAGTTTCCTCCTCCTGGAGGAGGACCACCATGCCCCACCTCCCTAACGTGAGACGAAGACCAGCTCGAGGAAACGCCCTGGTGGACAGAAGGTACTGCACTTGGCATCGGCCTCCGTACGAGCCTCGTTTTCCCTGATGGTGTTTGTGTATACACAAAGGGAAGAAAAGGAAAACGGGGCAGTGGAAGCCTCAAGGTCTACCATGCAGAGTTCTTCAACCCGAGGCCTGTGCATGGGGCGACCCCCCCCCCCCCCCCAACCCCCACCCGCTACCCCACGCCCGCCCACTGGCCGGACGGCGGGTAAGGCAAGCTGAGGGGGAGAGAGAGGGGGGGGGGGAGGAACACGACAGATAGATAACAGACGACGACACGAGCAAAATGGACGACTGTTGATCAACGACAAAAAAAAAGAAAAACTGTCGTTCCTTATGGTCTCATCCATAAGAAACGTTAAACACAAGTAATTCTATCCCTCTGTCTCTCGAAGCCAATCATAATCAAAACAGACCCTCCTTTACCATACATAACATTGACATTAACACTCGGTACAACAAAATACCATCAAGAAAAAACACTACGACACATCATCTTGAAGAAAAAAGAACTCGTAAAATTGACTCGCCAGCTCACGAACCCCTTTGAACGATTTCCTGCGCGGGTTAAGAAGGAGTTAAAAAAAAAAAAGAGGATTCTTTTGGATGAATAAAAAGAAGAAACGGCAGGAAATCCCCCCTCGGCTGCATCTCTCCGGCTGATGGTCGGATCGCATGCCATCACAGCCGTAGAGGCCCGGCGCCTCGTAAAACCAAAAGGGGGGGAAAGGGGGACCGAGGGAGGCATTAAGTGACTGGATCACCTGCTCCTACGGCGAAGCACGTGATCAGCGAGCTGGGCCACGTGATGGGCGAGCGAAGCACGTGTGTGTGTGCGTGTGCGTGTGTGTGTGTGCGCTCTCAACGAGTGAATCCAGAGCTCGTCCAATGAAGCGGTTCCGAGTCAGCGCCTTCGGATCGGATCCAAATCCCGTTTTCTGTATTACCAACCGCAGTCCATCTCTACGGTAACGAATCTAATATTAAGGAACTCCCGTTTTCTATATTACCACCAGTACATCTCTACAGTAACAACAAATCTAATATTGAGAGTTTTAAGAAAAAAAAAAAAGTCTTCCCGGCATTCATTTCCCGTACAATACTTTGGACAACATTTGAATACTCAAACAGAAATGTGGATTGAGTTGAAAACCTCATTTCCACAGAGGAATATCCCGGGCCGATGAACAGACCAACCAGATCGGACGAAGACACAAGCAGCAGCAGCAGACGAGCTCCAAACACAGCAACCAAAAATCATTTCCCTAAATATATTCCCCTTCACAAAGCGGCCATAACAACATCCATCCCAAAAAACAACACGTCGCCACAACAAGGTGCCATCGAACTCTTCGGGGTCGGTCCCTTGCGAAGCCACAACCGGGCCACAACCACTCACAACCCCCACCACAAGACATGGAGTTGTTATGAATGATAACCAGATGAACGTAGCGTCAGTTTCCAGTTTCCAGTCCCTCTTCCTCCTCCCTCCAGCGCGGGACACAGCGTCCTGCTCCCATCAAAGAACACAGGACCTCAGGATTCGAAAAGGAAAAAAAAAAAAGAAACCTTCCCGTTTTCTATCTTTTTTGTCAAGTTCAACAACATTCACAAATGTTCTGTAATACTTTTCCAAGTATCTAAATTTCTGTGTTTCTTCGCCAGGATTATTTTGTCGCACGTAAAAAGTGCGACTTTTTCGTCGAAAAATGAGAGAAAGAAAAAAAAAAAGAGAGTTAATGTTTTTCCAGTAAAGTTTTTGTCCGAGTGAAGGAAATGTTTCATCACGATTCGACAGCATGACCGATGTTCACAGGTTCGAACCCTTCACGAGACGCGGGTCCGCCTGGTGGTGTTTCGAGCACGGAAAACATTACCAGGAGTTACGGCTCACTGGGCGCAAGAGTTCCAGATCTTCTTTGGATTAGATATTTACGACATCACTCAACCCTGGTTCCCGCCTCCTTCTTCTCCTCCTCCTCCTCCTCCCCCTCTCCCCCTCCGCTCGCTGCTGGGGCACCCTCGCCACAGCCTCTGTTAACGGACGTGTACAACAACCACATCTTGATCTGGATTCCTCACTCGCTTCTTGCTGGTCCGAGAGGGCCAGGGAGAATTGGCTGGCTGGCTTGGAAGGATGAGTTTGATACGAGGTTCTTCTTTGCCAGGGTCTCTCTTTTTACCCCCTTGCCCATCGACTGGTCTCCTAATGTCTTGAACGTTCAAGGTCCCCTGTGGCGTACACACCCCGTGGCCACTGGGGAACCACTGGGTTGCCTATGGGGTGGGGGCGGGGGGCTTGGCTGTGTTTTTTCACATCCCCATTCTCGTGTAAATTACCTTCTTATTCCCAATTTATATTTGTCTTTACGGAAGAAATTATAAGGAAAATGAATGTTTATTGTCGAGGGTGAATCTCTGTGGATGAGCTGATCTCTGAGCCGATCATGTGAGTGTCGGCCCTGCACACTAAATCATCTCCCCCGACCTCTACCCAGACAAAGCCATTATCGCTTCCCGTTCCACAAGATCGACTGGAAGGACCTGAAGCAGTCGAAGTCTTTGTACCGTGTGCCCATCATGAGACTCCTGGGCACTCTACACAATACACGGCGTGCTAAGGAATACGAAACTGTAGGTCCCTTCAGTGTCAGAAGACGCGGGTCCGTCCGAGACATCGTTCTGAGTTCGAAGCCACGAGTGACGAGACGCTTTTGGTCGCCCACAACACGTCCCCATGACCAGCTATAGAAGGTCCTCGTGAACAGCCACAGCGCTTCCCCCATGGACGGCCATCTATACCAACTTAACCACACCCGAGTCGTCCCATTTCTTTGCTGGGTGACCATACAGGAGGAGAGGACGGAACCCACGAACCAGCAGTGGCCACAGAGTGAGCAAATGAACCGACACAAATACATGCAGAACAAGAACACAGAAACCATGAACAGGATCACTGGCGTGAGAAGAACATTATCGAATCAACTGAGCTGACCTGAACAGAAGCTGAACAGTCATCAGAAAACGTAAGGAGTGATAAGGGCGACCTGTAGTATCAGCGGAACGGACCATAACAGAATCAAACTAGTGTTCACGAGTTCGAACCTCAGCGACCCAACGGATTACGCGGGATTCGAACCTCTATATACCACAGGTAGGATGGCTGCGGCGGCACCGACTCATGACCCACACATCTGCACGTCTCCTTGTCTAAGCCACACGCCCACCTCGCCCACCTCGCCACGCCCACCACTTCCCTCCCGGAGTCACGCCTTCGGGACGAATACCCTCCTTCGGCGTCCTCCCTTACAATCGCGATTCTTTATCAAGCAGAGCTGGCAGGGCGGGTCATGCCCGCTCTCACTCGCTCCCGCTTCCCCCCGCAGCCCTCGCCGCCACCGTCTCTCTCTCTCTCTCTCTCTCTCTCTCTCTCTCTCTCTCATCACTTACATCCGGGTACAGAGATTAAAAGGCCACACACACACACACACACACACACCAAAAAAATATCTTTGTTATGATGACCTACGCGACCGAGACACCGCTCTGGAGCTCCTCCGGTCCAGACAATTCCCACACACGACACGGCTATCACGTGACACCAGGGAGGGAGGGAGGTGAGAGAGAGAGAGAGAGAGAGAGAGAGAGGAGAGAGAGAGAGAGAGAGAGAGAGAGAGAGAGAGACTTGACCGCAGGTGCGAAAGATATTTACTACTATTGTAACACCGCAGTAATTACATTTTCGATCGCCAGGAACGGCGCCCCGCCCCTCTGGCCCACTAGCGAGTGGCCAGGAACAGTTTTGCGGGCCATAACCGCGGCCGTGTGGCTCCGGCTCCTCCTCCCAGCGGGCCCGGGTGTCCTGCGCTTCCCACGAAGCGTTCGTCATTGTCGGGAGAATGGTGTCGGGGTCTAAGATTCGATGGCGCCTCCAGTGGACCGCTGCAGAACCGCACCATCACCCTGACCCACCGGGTGGTGGTGGTGGGGTGTGGGTGGTGGGGGGAGAGGGAAGACCGCGGGAGTTTGTTTAGGTTTTTGTAAGTCTTCGATTACGACGGAGTTTTATTGCGCGCGGGAGGGTTTACGGCCCAGGGTTTATATTTCCCAATGGAACGTTAACGGCTCACGAACGCTGTGGGGTACCTGGATTCCTCAGCGTGACGCGGCTCACGGACGCTGTGGGGTACCTGGATTCCTCAGCGTGACGCGGCTCACGGACGCTGTGGGGTACCTGGATTCTAACGTGACTCGGCTCACGGACGCTGTGAGGTACCTGGTTTCCTCCGCGTGACGCAGCTCACGAACGCTCCTCTCCAGGGTATCGCCAGGACACTCCCCCCGCAACGCAGCGCTGGAAGACGTCGACAAACGAAGCCTGGCGGATCAGTCGTGAAGCGGCTTTGGTTCGAACCCGCCCGAGTGGAGGAGGCCAACACACGGTGGAGGAGGATCGGATCCCATTATGCCATCGTGTGACACTCACGTGTTCGCTTCTGGGATTTCAGCAAGATAAATCTTCAGGATCACCATTAATACACTTAAACTTGTCTTTCTTTTTATCATTAATTCGGTAATGACCGTATCTTCCACCCAGTATCGCTCGTCGACTTTTATAAAATGGTTGCGACGCGTCACGGACTGACTGACTGACTGACAGACTGACAGACAGCTACACGTATCCGCTTGGCTGGCTATCTCCGCTCTCATTATCAGCCCCCCTCCCCCCCCTCCTCCCACTCCCGACCTGCAACCAGCCCCTCCGGCCTTATATCATTGCTTCACGTCTCGACCCCTGACAATCACGTGAGGCAATCACGGCTGGTTCATCCACAGGGTCGCCTGACCTCTCAGGTCCTCCTCCCTCCCATGACAACCCTTCAAGGGCTCAGGGATCTCCGTGGCCCTCATGGCCCAGGGCACGTCCCCATGACCCTCAGGGCCTAGGGCACATCCCCATGAGCCGTCAGGGCCCAGGGCACGTCCCATACCTCAGAGCCCCCTAGCCTAGCCTGGCTGGCTTCCCGCCATCCGTCGTCGCTTTACAAGTCAACGGGAACACGCTCACGTCGTACCCCACGGTATACGGGTTTGAGAGACCGTGTTTAGCAGCTCGGGTCTGAGAGACCGGATTTAGGAGAACGGGTTTAGTAGAGCGGGTTCGAGAGACCGGGTCCAGCAGTCCGGGTCCGGGTGTGCCGTCTTAAGAGCTCAGGTCAGACATGAATGTAGTGGCGGGAATACAGGTGCTTATCTTAGTCCCCAGCAGCTGTACGTGTGTGGTTCTTTATCTTATCAGCGCCCGTCTCCCCAGTCCGGCCAGCTCGCCTGCCCACGCTGTTCCGCCTTCAAGGACGTACGTACGTATGTATGTAAGTATGCGTTTATATATATATATATATATATATATATATATATATATATATATATATGACTATGATTTCATATGAACTTTCAACACTCCTATCTTTGAAATGTTAAAATTATTTTCAAAAAATTTCGAATAACGCCATCACTTTAATGACACGACCGGATCCTGAGGAACGAAAAGATGCTCATTTGACCTTTGTTATCTTTGTTATGGCTTATTAATTTTACGTTAGTGTGCCAATGTATCATACTGTATTTTACAATACAACGAGGCAAATTCTGAGACCTTCCGTTATGCATGAAATCAACTATCTAAGTCATGATGTGCGTTACTCATTAAACACAGTTTGATATCAACGCAAAAAAATTATGTCGGGTCTCATTTGTCTTTCCCTTTGTGCGAAAATACGAAGAAGAAGAAGGGAAAGTCTGCGGATACCGCACGTCATTCGTCGTGACGGGAAGACGTGTGTTTGTGTGTGCCTCGGTCCCATAACATGACGACATCCGCCCACTGCTGATTACCTTCTCTCCTTCCCCCTCTCCCACCGCAACCCCCACGGCCTTCCTGATTATTATGGGCATTCATTAGCGATAAACGTTTATCTTATCACTTAGCGCCATATGGAGTAACTGCTAAGACTGTCAGGATCTTCGTGTCATGTTTAGACGAATATTTCAGTGCTCATCAAAAGGCTCAACAAACACTTCAGTGATATTCAGGTAAACTGGTTTATTTTCCAAATAACGAACATCGTTTCCTATCTCAAGGTCCAGCCGCTGAATATCCCCTTCTCTCGAGATCTCACTTTCCTAAAAAATTTCCAAAGGCAGTATACTTTTTACACGGTACGTGGTATTCCTCTTTCGCTTTTTCTCCTTACGGGTGCTGAGCCGGAGGGAGTGGTGGGTGGAGAGACGCCTCATTTTAAAACTATTCTCTTTGTGCTACACGTTAAAATGACGCCCATAGACAACCCCGTCATGGACCTTCTGGTATGTACTCCCACGTGCAAGAAATTACATAGAAACGAGAGCCAAAAGTGGATGGCCAGGGAAGAAAACATTTCAGTCAACGGAAAAGTTCTCCCTTATGTTTTGGGAAACAGAAACGACAAAGCCGAGAAAAAAGGCCCCCGACACGTGACCAAAGCGATCCACCAGGTCTATTTATTCTCAACGCTGTGACCACAAAACGGATCATGTACCGCAGTGCGTTCTGGCCCACTGTGCTGACTCCTTGCGGTCCAGATGGCGTAAAAATGTGTTGGTGATTTCCCTCCCCCAAAAAAACAAAAAAAAAAATTTACAAAAAAGAGAGACACGCTGTTGTCAAATGGTGTCCTCTCGATTTCAGGTCAGCGCGTTACGCGATGACCAGCACGTATAACAAGTCTTCTTTTGAGAATCATATGAACAGTGGAGTTCAGGGGTTCCTTCAGCACGAGGACTTTACCCCTTGCCAGCGACGACTTAACCCTCTCAGTATGGTGATGACCTGACCCACTGACCACGAGAACTAAGGTCTTCGTACTCGCAATTGGTGAAGGTGGACAGTTCACATCGCTTCCCTCCGAGAGAGAGAGAGAGAGAGAGAGACGCTGTCCACGACGCTACACCACAAGGCTCCAAAATGCACGAGGTCGCTGAGGTTTGGTGAGGGAGGTCGCCTGCCTCCATCCCCTCCCCCGAGCAGTGCCGTTCGTCCTCCTGAAGTGCTGACTCAGGGAACACCAACTGGGCGGTGGACGTCCTCGTTCATCCACGACCACCCCGAGGGACCTGAAACATTCACGGGCGGTCGCTGGGACTCATCCCAGACTCGCAACACGGGCGGGCACAGGAGGGAGGGAGGGGAACCCCCCCCCTACGGCCAAAGGATACTTCCCAAAGCCAAAAACATCCCTCATTCTTCGGCCTCTCTGTTCCTTCCATTCAATACATCTGCGTAAAGACACCTTTCCTATCCCGTAAAGCAAAAAACAAAAGGGATATCATGTTTTATTCCTTATCTTTTATTGCAGTTATTCACAATATTTGTTGCGGTCGACATAAACCGAGCCTCTGTTTACCTCTCCCAACCACTTCCGGAGTGTGTCGCACAAATTCATTTTCATTTCTCTCCACCGAACAGAACGTTCAAGGATTACTTTACTGATCTGTTTTGTTGTTTGTGTGTGTGCGTGTATGTGTGGCTGATTGCTCTTTCTGTGTTACGAGGAGAGAGGAGTCTAACACGTTTCTTAACACTGGTTACGTGCAACACGTCTTTTAAAATTCCTGTGAGTGTAATACGCATGCGAGTATTTTCCGACACCGAGGCTCGTCAGTCCCCTCATTTCAGCACCACTTGTGACTGCGTCAGTCCTGAAGTCCCCCCCCCGCACCCCCCCCCTCCCCCCGCACCCCAACTGACCACCTCACGGAGTCACCGGCCTAATGTTCCGGTAATCATCATCGGCTGTTGACACGTCCTTGTGTGTAGGGTCGTAGAGACCTGACTGCCTGCCTACCCTCCCTCCTCCCCCTCCCTCTGCTCTCACCAATACTTCATAGTCTGTCTTGTGTGTACCACCTGTCTCCCCACCCCACCAAATCCCTCCCCTTGCTTCACACCTGTCAAATGATCCAAGCTCGGTGGGTGGTAGGGCCGTCGACCACCTTAAAAAAAAAAAAAAAAGCATTTACCTTTTGAAAAAGACGCCGAAGTTTCTTCCCCTTCCTTTTTGTACATACATCCTCACACTTCCATCCTTATCATACTACACACTTCCGGCCTCTAAAATGTTCCTCATTGGATATGAACATCAGACGGCGTTACCTGGGGGTGTGTGTGCGCATGCGTCATGCACCTACTCGTAAACAACACGATTCATCCTTCCATTCATTGACGCCTCGTCCTCTACACCAGTTCATTCACTTGCAACACACACACACACATGGTGTGCCATTCACGAATCCCTATCCTTCTCGTTCATACCGTCCTCTTAAGATCCATATTCTTCTGTCCAGCCCGTCGCAGAGAGAGAGAGAGAGAGAGAGAGAGAGAAAGAGAGAGAGAGAGAGAGAGGGACCTTACTCTCTACAAAGGAACATTCACACAAGGAAAACCTCACTGACCCTAGGATTCAACTCATGAAGACCTCACACATTCGTACACCAAGCAAGACTCTTCATAAAATCCTCTTCTTCTTTTTTTTTCCAGGGACCACCACGAGAAGAACCTTCTTTACAACGCACATTCACAGAAAACGTTACTCTCCACTCACATCAATTCACAAAAAACGTTACTGTAAATTCACATCCATTCACAGAAAACGTCACTGTAAACTCACATCAATTCACGAAAAACGTTACTGTAAACTCACATCCATTCACAGAAAACCTCACCATCCACTTGAATGCACTCACACAGTCCACCCCTACTCACAAATGCCATCACATTACTTCCTCTTTCCTTATCTTGAGATCATTAAGGCATCTCAACTCACAAAACCTTTTTCAAATACAATAATTAATTACAGGACTTAATGGCCCCTCAAACAATATTCCAAACCCAGATTCGTGTTCACCATGATAAAAAACAGTCGTTATACTGAGGTTTTCAAGCAAATCGACTGCCCTCCGAAAAATACCAGAAAATTGCAGGTATTTTTTGGCCCAATTTTTTTTTCCTTGTCTTCTCTGAAACTGTGATATCACTCTGCCATTTCCTTGCTACACTGCCATTCAGGCAAACTTTCCTCACTACACACAACACATACACACACATGCACACATATATACGCACAAACACACACACTCACAAACACACACCCATTCAGAAGGACCCACTCCCGCAGGAAGTCCCATCTCTAGAAGAGCAATAAAACGAATAATATTACCGAATAAACCACAACTTCTTTGTGCCAAAGTTCGCCAGACGAGGTACCTCTCGCTCTCTTTCCCTTCCTCTCTCTCTCTCACCCTCCCTCTCTCTCTCTCTCCCTCTCTCTCTCTGTTACTTAGGTCCGCATCAAATTATGACGCGCGGGCAAAAATATCACCGAAACGCGTAAAAGTATAATTGGGACACGCGAGCAGCTCTGTGTCTGACGACCCTCGCCTCAATTATTGAAGCGGCGTTTGAAGGTGACACGCCAGGTGGCCCTCCCATCCCGCCGCTGCCGGACGCCTCGCGGAACCTCAACTTTTGAGGAGCTGGTGGTCTGAGCCAGGCCAGCCAAGCAGGCAGGCAAGCAGTCGGCAGCTCTGCAGGAGGAAGCTACACACACTCAGACGAGGGAAGGGAGACACCGTCGAGGGAGTATATACCAATGAGGAAACGAAGATGAGAAAAGTTAAATGTGTGGGTGTGAGTGTGTGTGGGTGTGTGGGTGGGTGGGTGTATAGTAAGGGTTTCGATGCCTGAAGGAGGCGACACCGACCTCTCGCTGAGCCAGCCGCAGGAGGAGAAGGAGGAGCAGGAGGAGGAGGAGGAAGTGGGTGATGCGTGATCTGGCGGATCCAGTTCCATAGCTCTGTGGCATCCGCCACAACGGCGCCAACGTTGGGCCGAGCTCCGATCCTCCCGAAGGTGGGAGAGCCACGTGGTCAGGGCCGACGCAGAAGGGATGGGGAATGTTGGACGGAAGCGGCTCAAGAGGGCCTGAGGGAGAGGTAAGGAAGGTGCCAAAGTAATCACAGGAAAGGCCAAACTTCCGTCCCCCACCCCATCCCCTTCTTGACCCTCAGATCTCGAACGCATTCTTTACAAATATCTTTTTCGAGACGCATTCGAAAATGAGAGAGATACGGGCCAACCAACACCATCGGGGGCAAATATGGTTGTTTTTGGCTTACCTTAATATCTTACACGCTTTCTACTCACACACGTCCCTTTAATAACTATCACAACTTGAATTCGACTACAGTTCCTGTCATCATCATCTTGGTAGTGACAGCAAAAAAGAAATAATGTCAATCTATCTTTCTTTTTTTTTTTTTTTTGTCAATCACACCTGCTATGAACGCACGACTACCTACCCAATACGTAGATATTAATAACATACTATGATCACCATTACCTAAATGTATGTTTCCTCTCCAGAATGATATTATATTCGACATTTATTTTGCCAATCACCATAAAATGGGAACTTCTGATTCTTTTTTACGCATGTAAAAGAAGTACCTTCTTGCGCATGTCTTACTTTTTTTGTTAAATACTTCAGTTTCCTCAGAGACGCTCTTTTATCATTAACAAAAGTCACTCTTTTGTTCTAGCTGTCCACGTCTAGCTGATCTGGCTCTGAGATATCCGCATTCCGCCTCACAATTTCTTATTTTCAGGTAATAATGCCTGGTTGGAACCCGTTCCGTTCATATAAAGAACCAAATCCCCTTTAACGAGTTTTGCCAAACAGGACTCCGACCAAATTCGAAATCTCGTCACGAGGGGTCGACTTGCCTTACGCCATTCCGGCACGTAAAGACGGAAGCTACAATCTACCGTGGCGAGTTTCTTCTCCGGGTATCGTTGCCGGACCAGCGATTCGCGCCTTCAAAAACTAAGCAAAACATCTTCGGATTGAGAGACGATCCTAATACCAAACCTCTGTTTTTGCGGTTCTGTTGCCCGAGGCTCGGCTCTGTGCCTCCCATACAACCAGGGATATAATGGATATTTATAAGGTTCACTGGTTTATGTACTCGGTTAAAAGATGGCGTTCGTATCGGGCGTTCGGTTTCATCCGACTGTCTGTTTGTTTTTCGGAAGACACTGAGCGTCGGCGGTCGAGATTTTCGCATCAACTCAGCGATGAGAGAGGCGCCTGGGTGACGAGGAGCTAGTGGAGTATCAAAAGGATACGAAAACTGCCGCCCAAAGGAGTTCCGTCGCTGCATCCGTCAGCCGTGACGATACCTGGCATATAACCGAGTTTCTTCGCTCGTTCAAGTCGTGCCACCATACCCAAGGGTCGTACATTTACGACCAAAGGTTGTGCTGCTGCTATGCCCATGAGTCGTAAAGTCGTGTTCTTAAGCAAGATGGATGTGGTAAACTCAGCTGCCTGATCAGAAATCATCTAAGGCAGTATATATATATATATATATATATATATATATATATATATATATATATATATATGTGTGTGTGTGTGTATGTGTGTGT
>JAYMFT010417775.1:0-17835 GCA_038088735.1 Panulirus argus | reverse complement strand
GCTCGCGTCTCTCTCTCTCTCTCTCTCTCTCTCTCTCTCTCTCTCTCTCTCTCTCTCTCTCTCTCTCTCTTTCTCCGTCCGAGGCGTGCGTCCCAACGACTTCGGCTGTGAAGACACGACGAAACCCAAACCCAACCTAACCTAACCTAACCCAGAACAAGACAGACACGGGGCGTAAATTCACCTCCACAGTACCGGACCGATCGATCTTTTCCCCTTTCGCGTGATCGTACGTGGCCGAAACATCACTCGCGTCTCTTCAAAAGCAAGCCGGAGGTGAAGATCAGGTGTAAAACACGTGTACGTGATGGTCATCTCTGCCCGCCGCCGGTTGCTCACACACACACACATACACACACCAGGCACCTGGGGACGGTGTTTGATTAGGTTTCCGAGGCTTATGGAGGCAGAGAGAGACAGAGAGAGAGAGACAGAGACAGAGAGAGAGAGAGAGAGAGAGAGAGAGGAAGAGAGAACATTACCCATCGCAATCCGGGTTTGCCGAGACCAGAGCCCGGCGATGTGCACTGTGCACCACAGGGCCGGCAGTGAGTGATAACGTGTGCACCCGAGAAGGTGGTCTGCGGGTGCACCCGAGGTGGTGGTGGTCTCCGGGTGCACCTTTGTCTGTGGCCCGCCTGCTTGCTTGCCTGGCTGCTCCGATCTCTCCTGTTCCACCAGCCTCGCCTCGCTAATGGAACAACAGGCAGCGCCATCTTAAAACTTGATCCCCTGGCGCATACCAGGACACAAAAAGCAGTCTGTTAGCCCCACGTTCGTAATGAACCGGGTTCCCAGTGTGAAGTATTCCCGGTACCGTCCGCAGTGGCCCTTTGTCCCCGGTACTGGGGACAAGAAACACCTTTTTCTTTATTTCTTTTTTTTGCCTGAACACCATACGAGTATTGCCCCCAGTACGCAACAGGAAAGGTAACACGTTCCGTACGTTGTCGCGGCGTTACGTAGCTCCTTCATTAAACTGTGACATATCGGAAAGGTCAGATGTTACGTTCCTTGACCTGTGTTAACTGTTCCGTCCCTTGGTTGACAGCTAGTCCCCTGGGTGGTTCCATTCTGCTAATTCCTGACTCCCACCCTTCCTGAGGATTCTTGGCCCATAATGAGTAGTATTACTCATCTTATCTTGAGTATTCCTGGTCATTAGTGAGTTCTCTTGGCCCCATCCTAAGTATTCATGACCCATGATGAATATATCTGGCCTCATCATGAGTACGATTGACACGTAGCGAATACTACTGGCCCCATCCAAAGTATGACGGACTCATGATAAATATTTATGTCCCCCATCCTGAATATAACTGACTCTTAATGAGTATTGCTGCACATATGTGATAATCCCCATTGCTGCATATATGTGATAGTTCCCTTTGCTCCACATGTGTGATAATCATCCCCCCCACCTGCTGAACATATGTGATAATTCCCTTTGCTGCACATGTGTGATAATCCCCCCCCCCTGCTGAACATATGTGATAAATTCCCCCCCCCCACTGCTGCATATATGTGATAATCCCCCTTGCTGCACTTATGTGATAATCCCCCTTGCTGCTCACATGTCATAATCCCCTCTTTGCTGCACATGGGTTGATTTCGTTACCGGCCATTGTAAACAGGCTAAGGCACTTTGCCTTCGTCTCGGTCAACATAGAAGCAAGAACTAGAGTCTTGCAACCCATTAGCTCAGAGGAAAGGTACATCGCCTGGTGCTGGAGTGAGACCGAGAGTAATGTGTACAAAAATGTTCATAGATCAGAGGCTTAACGGGCAGACATCTGACGTCGGAAGACCCACTCGAAGGAAAATGAAACCAGAGGACAAGAAGAACTGCCTGTCCTTGTACTAGTCCTAGTTTAGGACAAGGTAAAACTCCAGGAAATACTAGTTTAAAGTTGTGTCTGTGGAATACGTCATGAGAAAAGTACCATTCAGGAAAAAAACTATCAGAATTCTCTCGATGATTTACAATCATCCACAATATTCTATGAGAATGGCGCAGAAGTGCGCGATACGCGCCTTTCTCATAGAGATGATAAGGTTCCGATAACGGGAGATTACAGAGATAAAGGAATCATTTGGGAATAATCAAGGAATTGTTCAAGTCGCAATGATGACAGAGAGTCATGAAAAAGACACAGGTTCTCAGAATACATACAGGAAAGTTTTTGCTCCATTATCATGTCAATGGCCTCGCCAGAGTCACAAGGAGGCTGGCTGATTCACCATGAAAATCTTATCTTATCTCTGAGGATAACGAGTCGGAAATAGCAGCAGGTATGGTACATAACTTGTGTAAAAAAGTTATAACTAAGTGCTCGAAGATAACTAAGTGGAAAATGAGTAAATGAACATAATATTAGATAGGAAAATATAAACTCAAAGGGAGAAAATAGTTGGGATAATCATATTGAGCCAGTTTCAACGGGAATTATATAGGGCCAGTTTCATTTGTAAATATATAGAGCCAGTTTCATTGCTGCCTATATAGAGCCAGCTTCTGTGGTAATATATATAGAGCTAGGTTCATTGGTAACTATAAAGAGCCAGTTTCAATGGTAGTTTTGTACAGCCAGTTTCAATAGTTGATATATATAGGGCCAGTTTCAATGATAATTCAATCAAGCCAGTTTCTTTGATAATCATACAGAGCCAGTTTCAATCGAAACATATATATATAGAGTTAGATTCAGTGCTAATTGATTAGAGCTAGTTACAATGGTAAGTACATGGAGTCAGTTTCAGTTGTAATTGTATAGAGCCAGTTTCAATGTCACTTAGCTGGGCGGGCTATTTTATATTGGTTGTCGTTGTTGTTTCTGTGTGTATGTGTTGTGGGCGGGAGGAGGACCTGTGAGTAGAGGTTGCTGAGGCGTAATAATAATAAGCTTCTACTCCCTGCTTAGGGTGTGGTGGTCGTTGTTTATGGAGTGGTTTGGACGGTAGGCGTCTAGCGCTGTGACATAGAATTGAGCGCCGAGCACGTTGAGACGGGGTCTTTTTGGGAGGACCTCCACTTCATCGTGAACGTGTGGAATGTCTTCGGTTGCTAAGCAGCCACGGATTTTTCCCCTAAATGCTTCGTTAAATGTCGTTTGCAACTTTGTTTATAATTTGTCTTAGAGAGGGGGTGACCCGACCAGTCAGGTGAGGCATTGTTTAGGGTGGAGCTAGTAGGTGTCTGCTGCTGGTGGGCCCCCAGGAGGGAGTCCTGTCCTGCCATATACCCCCATCAGGCAGTGCCTGCTGAAGGGTGAGGTACTTTCCCCTCTGCTAATACTCTGCGCTTGCGGGCCATTACTATTGTCTTGACAAATCAAGCGATGATCCACACCGGTCGCCTCTTCCTGTGAGAGGGAGGGACACGGACGGACGGACAGACACCAAGGGGGAGTAACGATCGTTAAAAAAAAATGGGGAGAAAGAGAGAAGGGAGCCCCGAGGGGAGAGGAATGGGTGAACTGACAGGATGTGGTGAGAGAGGGGAGAGAGACGGGGAGAAGTTAAAAATGGGGAAACGTACAAATCTCTCTCGACGTGACCCCTTCCTCATGATGGTCTCACGGGCCAGTCACCCAGCCAGGGGGCACAGGGGACCCGAGTCCTCCCTCCCACATGGGGCACACACGCACACGCACGCCCTCAGGACAGGATGGGGTTGGCGTACCGTGACCCCTTGGGTCACTGGGGGGGACACAAGAGGTCAAGCACGCCAGACCAGTGACCACCATCGACTCCTCCACTCACTGAATCTGTCCCGTCGATTGAAAGATATTGTGGTTCCTTTTTCCTACCTTCATAATTTCCTGCTGTAAGCATTACTGTCATTTTCTTTACACCAGGGCACCGAGTGCGGGTGATCTCATCAAGCGTAGACTGATGCCGTGTTGAGGAATCGGCGAGTAAAGAGTAAGTCCCTACCTCACTGCATCGCTTGTGGCGACTGCGAGAATACATTCGGAATCTCGTGTTGACCCCGTCGCCCGTGGCACGCTGCTGAGGTCTCCGTGCAAAGGCAGCGGAAGCCACAGCAAATCCTTATCAGGGACTCGAGCTCCTTACCCCCATCTTTGGAGCTGGTGCTTTTACGCCCCTCTAGACGGGGCTGCTACAGTAGTAGGTGGTGAGGCAGGCACCAGCAGGAGTACAGAGTGTGTGGGAGGAGCATGGGTTATGATGGCACCCTCCTGGTGAATCCAAGTCACCCTTCATGTCTACCGACGTGACGCTTAGCATCTTAAGTCACTTGACTGTAGACATGACTTACTGTCACTACTCATCTCACAAGGGTGTGGACGTGTACATCAGGGATGCATGCGTGTATACTGGAAGCGTGGGCGTAAACTGGGGGGGGGTGTAGTTTGTACACAAGGGGTGTGTGGGCGTGTGCACCAAGGGTACAGGGAAGTAGGTGGGTGTGGGTGTTTGAGGTGAGTGAGATAACCACAGTTCCTGAGACCTACTGACGTCTCACATGGTAAGTCTGCCTCCGCTCATGTGCCCCACTCCTGCACACGTAGCCCTCATCTCAATCATGGACCAGACGTAATCCCGTTCGCTTCGCCTTTAAAAAGCATTACTTATTCATTCCCACAGAAGTAATCTCTGCTCCCATCAGCAGCGCCGAGCATCATATTCATGCACGTAATAGATCTTGGCCCTCATAATCCCCGGACTGTTTCGTGTCGCCTCACTCTCCTTTCGCCTCACTGACCCTCGTAATCTTGAGAGACCCACCACTCCTCCTGTACTCTGATTCCATCCCTACCACCACCAGCTACGGGCTGTAGTCTGCCCTCGTCCAATCATCCTAACCATGATCCCTGGTGCCTTCATGTGCAATGCGTAGATGGAATCCCAAATTTGGGGTATTCTGAACTTGAGCCACTTTCTTCCAGTGTCTGTTCCACAAATCGACGCCATAATCTCACGTACATTTGACAGAACCAAACTACATTCTAATACGTATTCTAATATCTTGTCTCTCTAATATAAACCCTAATCTCTTTGCACAATGTGATCTAATACCTTACCCTTTTACCTGAGCCATGACCCAGCAGAGATCTTTCGTTTATTGCCTAAAAGAAAAAAAACAGCTCAGGTAATATCGTATCATTATTGCACCAGCGTTGAAGCTGAACTTAATAACCCACCCACTATCATTTGCAAAGACGTGATGCGCATGCGACTTCAGGATTCTGCTCTTGTCATCAACACTGATGATTTATCCGTGCGAGTAATGACAACATGCGTCTGTCATTGACGCCCGAGCCAGTGCATGCCTAGACTCTCGACATCACCTTCTGAGAGTTCCTGCAAGAATTCGACTTTTTGATATTTCGATGCGTCATGTGTACGTTTAATCTGATGCCTCGCGCGTTTGTAAAGAACTTGGCGCATTCGCGCGCGCGTGTAAAGTTTGGTGCACTGTGTGCATACTTAAGCACGGGGCATCCCCCCCCCCTTGCATTGCGTGCATACAAAGTTTAACGCCCCTCGAGCGTGCGTACGAGCTTTGTCGCATCGCGTGCAACGCTAGGTTAGGACTATCGCAAAGTGCACATTGGTGGATTAAGTTACTTACATACACACACGTGATGCTGGCGAAGACGTCTGTGTGGCGGTGGTGGGTGGTGGTGGTGGTGTGGTGGAGCCTGCATCATGTGAGCTGGTCCTTCTCACGCTACCTCCAGACACACACACACACACAAGGCCGGAACACTGACCTACAGGAATGATTGATGGCTTCTGGTGGTGCGTTCTCGGCGGCCTCATCACACAGGGCATCCTGTGCTTGGACGTGGACGTGTCCAGGTGAGGGAGGCGAAGGTAAAGGTGCTCGAGCCCTCCGTGAGCCGAGGGAGGGCCCCTCGGCGACTCCCTCTAGTCTCCCTGACCGCACCGCGCCAATCCCCCTTACGCCCTCGCTAGACAGACCCCCGGAGAGAACGTCGCATCTAAACAGAGAAAAGTCGTGTGTGTGTGTGTGTCTGTCTGTCTCCCAGCTGGAAATACTGGTCTCGCGTGTGCGCTTATCTCGAAAAGAATGGCGTTAAAAGCAAAAAAAATATACACCCCCAGAATCCATGTTCCCTTGATAAGTCTCGTTACGAGATATGGTCAGGTGTGTTTATTAAGGCGGGCAGGTGTGTGTGTGTGTGTGTGTGTCACACCACTGGTTGAGGAGGGTGGGGGAGCCAGAGGAGACCACCACCACCTCTGCCACCGTCTCGACTCTGATAACCACGTCCTCTTAAACAGACCTGACGCCAACATCTGCATTTAACAAGCACGCTGACTAATTCCTCTCTGTGTTGTTTCCCCCCCCCCTATGACCCGGGTGTCAAATTATCACCAGAATATATGACGCTGTATTTATGAGCCCGAATCTTTCGAGCGGATTTTTCCTGTAAATTCCTCGACTTTAATGTGTGTTTAAACATGTCTCCGCCGAGCGATAGCCTGGATTTGTTGATGACCGAGAGGAGGACCAACTGGCATGTGGTGAGATGGCTGTCGGTATGAGACGATGACTACTGCTGGTGTGTGTGGTGATGACTGACGAGCCCGGCCGGGGACAGCAAGAGGCGAGTCCGTCTCGTATACCTCGGCGAGGACGAATCAGCTGCACATCCATGCCAGTTTCCCCTGAGGTGAAACACGAGTGCTTTTATTGCCCTTCATCCTCGTCAGACGTTCAGCCTCTGGCGTCATGTTATCCTCAGGGGCGTTCCACCCTTCTGGCACGAGCGGGTAAGGGGACAGTCGGGTGAAGAAAGTGTCATGACTCTGTGTGTGTGTATGTAGTGGCCACGGGAGGAGGAGGAGGAGGAGGAGGAGGAGGGAGGAGGAGGAGGAGGCTGAGGGAGCGTGCGTGTGTGGGTTGTGGGTGAGGGCCGCCCGGCGCCCAGTGCCCCGCCTCGCACATCCGGTGCACGTGGAACTTCCGGCCCCCAGTGAGGGCTGCCACTCACTGAGGGCCGGCCAAGGAGTGGGGGTGGGGGGGGAGAGTGGGAGGGGAGGGGAGGGGGAGGGCTGGGCCTGGGCTGGGCTGGGCTGGAGGGCCGAGACGAACTCGGCCACGGGTCGCCAGGTTAGGTTATGGTGGGCACACGGCCAGTTAAGAGTCATGGGGCTGGCCCGGGCCTTAGTAGAGACGTGGGGCTACTGGAGCGACACGGGTCTAAGGAGCGTAACACGGGCCTCGGGAGTTTACACGGGCTTCAGTGACTGACACGGGCCCTACGGAGTGACTAGGACCTCGAGACCGACACGGGCCACATGATGAACACGGGCCTCAGGACTGACACGGGCCCTATGAAGTGACATCGGACCTCAGGACAGACACGGGCCTCAGGACTGACACGGGCCCTATGAAGTGACATCGGACCTCAGGACAGACACGGGCCTCAGGACTGACACGGGCACGGGGGGATAATGATACGAATTGCTGCCCCAGGAGTCGACTGAAGAGAGAGGGCGTCCTTACATTTGACTGTGGGCTGATTTAAAGCGACTGTTACCGTTACCTCGCCCTAAAATCTGCCTGTAACCCTTAAGTAACACGTGCAAATATGTCACCTAGATTTCTTTCTTTTTTTCTCTCTTTTCTCAACTAGCAATCACTCGGTAATTACCTCCCGCCACGCTGGTGTAGCTCATACCAAAGGGTGTGGTGGGGGGAGGAGTAGTGTGATGGAGGGGGGAGGAGGGGTAGGTGTTGGGGGAGTCACTGTATAGGTTACGTAGCGGCCAGTGAGTCAGCCAGTGAGTCAGTCAGGCAAGTAGCGTCATCCACCAGCTACCAATCGTAACTTAAGACAAAGACGCTGGAACGGCAACGTCTCTCGAATACCAGCTAATGAGACGAGCCAGAAACGTCGACGTATCCTGCAAAAATTTCAAACGGTAGTAATGGCTCGATATATTTCCCAAAGTGGAGAACTGAAAATATCCCAAAGTGGAGAACTGAATATACCCCAAAGGGGAGGACTGAATATATCCCAAAGGGGAGAACTGAAAATATCCCAAAGGGGAGGACTGAAAATATCCCAAAGGGGGGACTGAAAATATCCCAAAGGGGAGGACTGAATATATCCCAAAGTGGAGAACTGAATATATCCCAAAGGGGAGAACTGAATATATCCCAAAGGGAAGAACTGAAAATATCCCAAAGGGGAGAACTGAAAATATTCCATAGGGGAGGACTGAAAATATCCCAAAGGGGAGGACTGAAAATATCCCAAAGGGGAGGACTAAATATATCCCAAAGGGAAGGACTGAATATATCCTAAAGTGGAGAACTGAATATATCCCAAAGGGGAGAACTGAATATATCCCAAAGGGGAGAACTGAAAATATCCCAAAGGGGAGAACTGGAAATATTCCAAAGGGGAGGACTGAAAATATCCCAAAGGGGAGGACTAAATATATCCCAAAGTGGAGAACTGAATATATCCCAAAGGAGAGAACTGAATATATTCCAAAGGGGAGAACTGAAGATATCCCAAAGGGGAGAACTGAAAGTATCCCAAAGGGGAGGACTGAAAATATCCCAAAGGGGAGGACTGAATATATCCCAAAGTGGAGAACTGAATATATCCCAAAGGGGAGGACTGAATATATCCCAAAGTGGAAAACTGAATATATCCTAAAGTGGAGAACTGAGTATATCCCAAAGGGGAGGACTGAAAATATCCCAAAGGGGAGGACTGAATATATCCCAAAGGGGAGGATGAATATATCCCAAAGGAGAGGACTGAGTATATCCCAAAGGAGAGAGCTAAATATATCCTTAGAGAGGGGGGTGGCAGCCATGGCATGGGCTCCCCAATTGCCCCCATCCCCCACCAGCTTATATGTAAATCTATCGAAAGCACCTGTGGGTCAAGGGACCCACGAGCTACCCACACTGAAGAGGGGATGCCGCGGCCCAGCAGCTACCCCCTTTGAGTATCATGCCCCCCCCCCTCCCACTCCTTTAACGGAGGGGCTAGCCACTACCTACGTCCCCTCCGTTGGAATCCCCGACACCAACAACGGCTTCTCCCAACAACAAACCTGACATAATTAAGTCATCTGTCGTGTGTGTGTGTGTGTGTGTGGCGGACCCCGAGCTCATGTGAGGGTAGAGTATTGCCCGGCCGCAGATCAGATTTATCCTCATAATATTATCACCACTTGTCACACCCTTGTTAAAACTATCACTACTCTCCCCAACGCCCTTCCCCTGGGCAGCGCCACGGCTCATTAACACACTTGCAAGTCACAGGACGGAGCAAAAAAAAAAAAAAGAGAGAGAGAGACGCGTGTTGCGTTTTTTGCCTGTGATATTTTACGGAGAAATATTATTGTATTTGTTACATCTAAACCCCAGGAGGATACATAAATTTCTGGGAATAACTCGTTCTCCTCGCGCCTGCCGCTCAGGTAATATGCTCAGTGCATTTCTCACGACCACCGCTTCAGTACCACACAGATGTGTGTGTGTGTGTGTGTGTGTGTGTTTATGTGTGTGTGAGTGTGTGTGTGTGTGTGTGTATGTGTGTTTATGTGTGTGTGTGTGTGTGTGTGTGTTCGTAAGCCTTCTCAGTGAAGCATATTTACTCAGCACCAACTAAATTACAACTGTGCTCAGTACCTGCTCAAGAATGTTTTCAGTAACCTCAATAGAGTGCTAGTTCAGAAATGTGCTCAGTACTGTCCTACTGAATGTTTACATGTGCTCAGTACTCACACAAGGATTATGCTCAGTAACCGCTAATTAGCTCAGTACCTGCTCAAGAATGTGCCCAGCATCGTTTCGTGAAATCTTTCTCTAACAGCTCAGGCTAATCTTCGGTGTCTGCTCAGGAATGTGTGCTCATTAATCACGCAGGAATGTGCTCAGTACGTCCTCCGTGCCCGCTCAGAAGTGAGCCAATGGCAGTCCAATTCCGTAACTGCTCAGCATTGCGTTCAAGCATCGCTCACGGGGTTGAGCTCAGCATCCGCTCAGTTGTACGTACGCTGGAGACGCGCTCAGAAGCTGCTCAAGAGTGAGGTCATTGTCCTAGTTGGGGAGTACTCTGCTCAATACCCGCTATTAAATTGCTCAGTGTTAGTTTATAAATGTGCTCATAAACTGCCTGGAAGCGTGCTCAGTTCCAGTATTCCTTTATAAAAACAAAATAATAATAATGATAATGATAATGATAGTGATAGTAAGCTTCGTTACATACAGACAGACACACGCTTGCACAGGCACACGCTCACAAACCAGACACACAGACACACAGACACACACACATGTACACGACTATAAACACAGGCACACATAAATTCACACAGTCATGAGGGATTGAGACGTTTGTGTACGACATTTTTCCTCAATTGATTCGGAGTTGTTCCACCCCCCCCCCTTTTCCCTCCTGCCAGCCGTACGAAGTAACGTACATTTTGACCAGCAAATTAACCAATCATGGCCAGACTAAGCCCATGAGGTCCTGGTTTCATGACAGTGTTATGTACGCAGAAGCCAGGCTTATCAGATTATCTCGAGCCGGTAATATGAAAAATATGGACATTTAAATGATATAATCAATGCCTTGCTCGTAATAATAATTACACCGAGTTAAGCGGTGTCATCATTTTGCTTTCATCTTGTACGTATCCTGAGGAAGATCGTGAGGGAAAAGTTCCTTTTTTTTTTTCTCTCTTTTTCTTGCGCACCTGAGCAGGTCTTCCATGAGAATGACTATGATTATGCAGAGCGAGGAAGCCCTGAAAATTCCTGAAATATGTTAAGATACTGCATGATTGATAGGGGCCAGCAGGCGCGGCACGTCTCGCGAATGATATAAGACAGAAGTAAGTAGAGATATCTCTCTTTCTTCCTGAGACGGGGAGGTGACGTTCAGTAATATGATAATCATTCCACAGAGGACACGAATTCACATAAAGTGTCACACAGACGATCATGAATATCGAGACATGATTTGAACCGAGGACGCCTGGAGACGATCGAATCTGCATAGGAATGATTGGAATCCTCGGATTATCCTAATCATTCTTGTTTCATGTTGTCTTCAGACGGCACGGGCAAGTACCCAAATGCCCTAATCGAGGCCATCACATATGCGCTACGTATATACATATAATTACCCCAGCCTAAGCTAGGTTACCCACTTATCGAGCAGCCCCCGAGGGGAAGATGAGCACCTGGGTTGGGTGAGGGCTGAATGCTGCTGCGCCCAGTATTCGAATCCAGGTGGACCCCTCCGTGCCTACTCATGGTCAGTAACGCAAACCCATCACAACACGGAGTTCTGAAGTATGGACTTCAGCAAGCGTCCAGACGGGGTTGATTCCTGTGGTTAGCTCCTCCAACCTCGTCCTCTTTTCCCCCCCCCCACCTCACCTCCTAACCACCCCACTGAAGAGAGGTAGCCACTTCAGGAGGGCTTTTCCCCTACCCGGGGATTGTGTTAGTGGACAGGAGGGGGCGGCGGTGGTGGTAGCTCTTGTGCCTGAGGTCGATTTGTGGCGGAGGGCGATGAGTGATGCAGTGGCCAGCGGTCAACACACACACACACACACATGTAAGGTCGTCATAAAAAGGTCACTAGAGTCACGTGGTGGTCAACATGGGCGGGGGTGGGGAGGGGGAGGAGGAGGGGGCTGCTGCCTCTGCTGTGTAGCCAGGAATGGGATGGGTCGGCTGGGACGGAGGAGTGAAACACGGTGTGTGTGAGTGTGTGTGTGTGTGTGTGTGTGTGTGTGGCTAGGATGGGTGGGCGGGTGGGTGGGTGGGACAGGCCTGTGTGGCCGGGATGGGTGGCAGAGGAGACCCTCTGGCCGGAATGGAGTCGAGATTCACATTCACTTTCCTCTTCATGAGCATGTTGAGTGTACTACAGACAAGTAGCGTGAGCTCGTGAGACGAGATGCAGTCATGATATTTGGTGTTATAGTTACGTACCTGACCGCCTGGGGGGTATAAGACACCCGCTATGTATGACCTCGGTTGATGTACTTGCGTCACGGTTCATTGTAAGGGGAATGTCGACACCATGAAGTTCCCTGATGCAAGACCGAAATGGGGCGTCATAGTTTGCGTGAGGAGGTCCCTTCCCCCTCCTACAGTCGGTGTGAGGAGGTCCTCCCCCTCCTGCAGTTGGTATGAGGACTTCCTCCCCCTCCTGCAGTCGGTGTGAGGACATTCCTCCCCTTGTAGGTGTATTCCAAGCTGGAGGGGAACGAGAGAGAGAGGCAGTAGGGTAGGTGGCTCCCCCCCCTCCTTCGTCAGCAGCACTGACCTATCCCACTGAGATCAGTGTGACCCAGAGTCTGGTAGTTGCACCCCACGGCCACAAAAACATGCAACTCCGACCATCACTCACCACGACCACGTCTGAGACGTAATAATGCATGTCGGTTTACGAGATGGCGCCACACGCCCTGCTCTCTATACCACTCTCGTCTGGTGCGGCATTCATCGTAGCAAATCTTCTGCCACGGTGCCACAAGCATATTTAGCTTAGCTAAGTACGTAACATGTACCGCCCTCATGACCCACAGTCGACAGCCCGTTCCCAAACCCTGCCAGATTGGTTGATTGGTTGGTTGCTTGGTTGGATGGCTGGGCACCAGCCCTATCCACTGCCAGGGTCAGTAATGCCGACAACGTCAACCAACATCCACCAACCGGGAAAAAAAATCTTTCAAACACCTTCCTCATGCGTAGAGGATAAATCTAAGGCCACATGTTGCGCTCTCACTATACACATGCGCCGTAGCCAGACTTTTTCCCCCCAGCGCATCGTTTCATGACTAAACAACCGACCGCTGGCCTCCGGTGCCTGAAGCTTCGACCGGGACTGGTGCAGTTGCTGACCAGCGACCTACAAATCTCTGACTCCTGACCCCGGGCTGAAGTGCCTGCCGGCCCGCACTGGGCCATGTGCCGAGAGGAGGCAGTCCAGCAACACCCACACACAGGGCGGCCCAGACCCCAACACACCATCCTATTCATGCGGGTCTCCATCCCGACACCGCCTCGCCGCCTATAGCCCAGACCTGTATACTGTGTGTGTGTGTGTATTCCACAAGGTGTACTTCTTCCCACCACAGCGTTAAGAGTGTTGCGTTTGTCTCGTTCAAACGTTAATCGTATAAGGTTGGTTAACGCGTCGTTGCGTTTGTTTACTGGCTCTCTGATGTGGACTCTTTTGGCGTGTGTGTTTTTTTGTGCTTGTTTGCCTGTCTGATTTGTTTGTAGACTCGCGAATGACGTGTGAAGAGGCTGCATGCTCTACCCTTGCCCTCACCCACACGCAAAAAGATTTTCTAACACTGAAAATCAATATAATCCCGCCTACCTGACCCCCTTAGGTATGGTTCCTCAAGGTTTCCCCCTGACGCCTTTACAGCCCACACTTCCTACCAGAGTTCTCTCATAGGAAGGTAGTAACCTCCGTAGATCCTGCTGTGGGAATGCTACTGACGTGTGACGAATCTGATCTGAACACTGTTCTTGCCAACCAACAGCGAGGCAGATACACGTTCACTATCGTTTTGGAGTCAATTGGGATCTACATATACAAGTCTTGGTCCCCGACTTCTCAATTTGATCCGAGGTTACATTCAAGCGTCCGTGAAACGTTCGTGATTGCAGTACGTGGCGGACACTTGACCCATATCTTACTGTGGGAAAATACTTTTTTTTTCTCTCGTACGTTCACATAAGTTACCCAGAGCAAGGCGTTGTCATTCTGGTCCAGGCAAGTTCAATTTTCTTGTCCGTTTTTTTTTTTTTTCAAGATATCCGGACGCTCTTACGTGTGGGAGAATATGTTTCATCCCAGAGAACCGTGATTTAAGGCACGGGACCGCCCGGGTTCGATTCCTGGACGCGGCAGTCTGCCCACAGGCCACCCAGCAGTTCATCCTCCCCCAGGGGCTGGTCGATGAAATTGGTACCTAGCCTAGGATACTGTGCGTGTGTGTGTGTGTGTGTACGTAGGAGTTAAGACATGGTACATATATACAAGGTTAAGAGACGGGGCCTCACGAGTGTAAATCTCTACCCCCGTCACACGCAAACAGTAATCACAAAATAGTAATCGCATGCACAAAAATGAATCCCATGTACCGAGAGAGACGCTCCTGACCTGCGTCGGTAACGGCACACCACCAAAGGGCTGACACTGACAAGACCCCGTGCCAGGTGTGGAGCTGGCGAATCTCTAGACCATACACGGCGACGTCCCCACCACCACTCGGGTATTCTCAGCAACCCTCCACCTCACCTCATATTCCTTAACATCCTCGTCCTCCTCTCCCCTCAGCACCCTCGTCGTGTCCCAGATAATCCTCGTCCTCCTCTCGTACCCTCGTCCTCCAAAGCGTCCTTCTCCTCCTCCTCCTCCTCCTCCTACAGTGGCATCCAACGTCTTTGGCCCTAGCGCGCTCGTCCTCTTGTCACTCCCTCCCTTTTCCTCCCTAGTATCATCGTCTTTGGCCCCCAGCACCCTCGTCTAGCACGCTCGTACTCTCCAGCACCATCGTCCCTTGGCTGCTATACACAAGCCAAGACTTTAACACAAAAGGAAATGACTAAGTACAGCACAAAATAGTGTTAGGTAAGGTCACATCTCACAAGCACCGAATTCGTCGGGGCGGGTCACAGATTGCTTTAAAGATAACCACCAACTTGAGGCGCTTACAGACGAAGCACACGATTGGCTACTCGCTCTCCAAGAGGGACACCATCATAAAATACACGTCCTAGTTCTTATACTTTTTCATTATCAATCTCAGTGATCTAGAGACAGGATTCGCGACCAGAATTCCAGCATTTTCTAGTGACACGGAATTAGGCAATAAAGCCCAAGACGTGGTAAGAACATTCAGTGATTCAAAGAGATTGAAACTGATGTAGTGTCCAGAGACAGAGCAAAAGGACTTCATGGCAGACGGATGAAAAAATATACTGCATTTTGTTGACGAAAATACTAAAAACCACTAATACCAGTTTGGTAAACCATTATCATAAATACTGGACAAACAAAGAGTCTGAAGTGATTATCAGTAATGACTTCTGTTACTCGAGGCATTGCCGGGCTGCATATCATGAAGCAAACAGAATGTTAGGTTTCATTGCTAGAAATATAAACTTTTGGTCGAAAGACACAATGCTTTACAATACCTAAATCGGCCCACATCTTAACTTACGCTGCACAGCTAGTGCTCACCAGACCTATAACGAAGACTTAGGAAAACTAGAACGAGTACAAAAAGGAGCAACAAAACTTCTTACGTCTCTATAAAGCTATTTATGAAATACTAGGAGATTCAGAATTATTACTTTAAACAAAGAGCAGATTCCATGGAAATCTAATCAAAGTTTTCAAAACTCTCAGTAATGTTTACAGCATAGATAACGAACAGTAACGTCATGTAAGACATAGATACAATGAACAGATGTAACATTATAAAGTTAAAGGGAAGAAGATTCAAAAGTTACTTCATAAGCAGAGTTATAGATCCAAGGAGTAAACCTGACCCCCTTGCCCTGCGCCGTAATGTTGGCTCACTTTTTCTTTTCTCTAAGTACCATCCGAAACACTTGTGCTTCAAACGTATCACATTCTCCTTTGTGATTCTCCTGAGAGTTCATCTTCACAGTGATCCTATCCGCTGCCTCACTCCCTACAAACAAATCAAAGTCTGTCATTATGCCTGTTTATGTCTTCATCATTGACAAGAACAGAATCGCTGCCAAGAGACAAAGTATAGGCGAAGTAATTGTGTTCTCGTCTCGAAACGCTCGCTGTGAAACCGTATCGTTTACGGGTTCGGTATATGACGTACGGAATCGTCCGGATCCGCCAGTTGCCGTTGACTTCCTCTTGCCCATCGGACGGAGAGGCGCTGAAGTGTCCCAGCATTACGAGCTTATCGGAGTAAGGATTACATTATCAGCTTCTTGGATCATCTTTGAATTACCTTGAGGGACAGAGAACTCTTACGAATTCAGGTGGTTTTATGCAGCTCAAATCTTGACCAGTCCTCCAATCGGCGCAAATCAGTCACTTACCAAACCACCAGGTTAAACTCGGTGGTGCAAAAACGGCATTTTCTGCATACATCTCATTTTTTCTAGATCTCACTCGTTTCCTACGATTCAAATTCGGAATACAGTTGATACAGACATGCGATAGTACAGATACGTTCCGCACAGCCAAATGCTCCACACTGTCTTGCAAACACCACATACTGATTTGATTTGTGCCGGGAAAACACCGGCAAATTTATTGTGCACCCCATACTCATCCTGTGAGAGCGGTAGCGCAAAAGGATTACGGGGGTCACAAAGGGTCTTAGTCAGACCCCAGTGGGTTGATATTACATGCATTGCGTAGTTACATAGTTTCATATGTTAAGTTCTACCTGCTAGATGCAAAAAGTGGATACAAACTTGTAGTTTCAGGTATCTTGTCATATTAACAATAAGGTGTTGTGACATTTCTTGCAGGGTTTGTTTAGATCTATCCTTAAACGGCTCTATTTTTTCACATTCTGAAACATAGTGTTCTAGTTTGTGTCCAAATCTTTGACCACAAACTTTACAATTTACACGGTTAACATCTCCAGATAGGCCAAAGCGCCAGTAGTACCTATAGCCTAGCTTTAATCTAGCAATTACAACATCATGTAATCTGCTGATCTTATTACTTTTTCCATATACATGTTTTACTTTCACTGTCTGATCTTCCTTACCTACCACATTACTGGAGCATTTCAGAAAAAGGCATAAAAGATCATTCTCAGTTCTTCCTACATCACCCAACAAGATGTGCTTGAAAAAGTGACATTTGCAACTCAAACCATCAATAGGACCTCATTCAACAGTTCAGGATTAGGCTTCTACAATATCCTTATCACTGATCTCCTGCCAACCAAGATCACTTGGCTCTTGAGCTGCATTTTGGGAACATAAATGTACTGAACTCATATGAGCTCATACAGACTGCTACAAGAACAGCCTAATCCCAATCACATCCCACATTCTCTTTACCATCAGTAATAATTAAAATATGTTAAGTTAAGCCTCTCATGGCACTATTTCAACAGATAGTTAACTACGTCAATGTCATTTTGGAGCTTGAACTATAGGGTCACACCTCAATCTTAGTCATAACCAAAGATAGAATGTCCTTTCCCATTTTTTCTTTGGATGCTCTTCTATGCCTCTTACTTAATCTACCTGTACTACTTCTCCTATAAGGAATACTTTTAGATATTTGTACAGTATTCACTAAATTGTATATCTTTCAAGAGCAAGTCCATACCTGGCCAGTATCTGGAGGTGGCACATGAGGTGGGTCATTCCATTTTGACTTGCCAACAGCTGGGCCATTACTTGAACTTGCATTGTTGTTACTGTTGTATCCTGTGGTCATGAATCATGAAAAAGTTATTATTATAAGACTGCAAAATTAATAAAATTCTGACTGTTTAGAAAGTATTCAATACATTCATCTTCAAGAAATGAGTGCTGCAAATTACTATAATTACCAAATATCCAATAGAAAGAAATAATTGCATCATATTACTATGATTATTATATTACGAGTCAACTTAACTTTTCAAAATAATTAGCACATGATTTTTATCATATTACAATACCATAACACAATATCTAAGCATACTGTGTGTATATATATATATATATATATATTTTTTTTTTCTTCTTTTTTCATACATATTCGCCTTTTCCCGCATTAGCGAGGTAGCGTTAAGAACAGAGGACTGAGCCTTGGAGGGAAAAACCTCAAT
>JAYMFT010417764.1:0-17835 GCA_038088735.1 Panulirus argus | reverse complement strand
TTCTTACCCGCATATATCTTTGTGTGTGTGCTGATATATATATATATATATATATATATATATATATATATATATATATAATGTGTAGAAAGAGAGAACATTACCTGGTAGGGCATAAATGGATATGTTTGAAGGAATAGTACTCCCAACAATATTATGTGGTTGCAAGGCATGGGCTATAGTTAGGATGGTGCAGAGGATGGTGGATGTGTTGGAATTGAAATGTTTTAGGATACTATGTGGTGTGAGGTGGTTTGATCAAGTAATGAAAGAATAAAAGAGATGTGTGGTGATGGAAAGAGTGTGGTAGGGAGAACAAAAGAGGGTGTGTTGAAATGGTTTGGACGTATGGAGAGAATGAGTGAGGAAAGGTCGACACAGATGACACATTTGTCAGAAGTGGAGGGAACAAGGAGAATGTCAAGACCAAATTGGAGATGGAAGGATGGAGTGAAAAAAATTGGGGCCTGAACATGTAGTAGGGTGAAAGGTTTGCATGGAATAGAGTGAAATGGAATGATGTATAACTGGGTGAATATGCTGTCAGTGGACTGCACCAGGGCATGTGAATCATCCAGGGTAAACCGTGGAAAGGTCTGTGGGACTTGGATGTGGAACATTATGGCATAGAGTAACTGGATGATGTTTGAGGCTAGGCTGTGAGAGTTAATAAGTTGTATGGCTTTCAACTTAACTTCGTCAAGTAAGGATGCATTTTGAATGAAACATTCTTAAAAGTTTTTTATTTCTAAAAACCTGAAAGTTGATATTACAGAAAACAAAGAGAAAAGAGAAGCATATTGATATGAAAGAAGCAGATAAATTTTGACTAAAACCTTATAAGCAGTCAAGTTGTCATTTTCATACCAAAGCCAATTGATTGAACCTGTACTGAGATGCAAGATAATACTTGGTTAAATAATGTACAGGTAAACATCATATGACCAAACATCACTTAACAAACAATAGACTTGTATATTAAGTTTTTGGGATGATCAGGTGTAGTGTGGTGTAGCAGTTATCATTGCTAACTATGATTTCACACATGGGCTTGCCTGGGTCTGAATCCTGGGCATGACATTTAGCCCACTGTTCATCCTTGTTTCAGGGATAGTCAATGAATTGGGTACCTGGCTTATTCTAGGTTATATCATTTGTTTATAGATACCCCAGGGCCAATTTCTGAGAGTCCTAGTGTTACACAGGACTTCTTTATAAAGGCTCCTACTGCCCAAGGCTGTGGTACTTCCAGTAGCAGGTTAGAAATTCTTTCACAGTACTGTACTTCAAATGATACAGCTTTGCCAAAGGTGACTTTTCACTCGCAGTGTAACCTCAGCCAGCCAGAGTCCGGTAACACCCATGGCGATGCTATTTCCCTTGGGGCGGGGTGGCATCAGGAGTGGATGGGGGCGAGCAAGTGTGAATATGTACATGTGTTTATGTGTATATGCATGTGTATGTGTATGTATATATATATATATATAATTGATATGTATATATATATGTACTGTGCATACATGTGCATGTATGTACATATGTGTGTATGTGGGGGGATTGGTTTTTCTTCGTCTGTTTCCTTGCGCTACCTCGCTGACGCGAGAAACTGCAATTCTAGTATAATAATAATAATAATAATAATAATAATAATAATAATAATAATAATAATAATAATAATAATATAACTGTAGGAGAAAATTTTCAAAACAAATCATACTCTACTTACCCAGGGAAAATGCTGAGTCTGTAGTCTTAAGCTGAGACACTAAATGAACATTTAGAGCATTAATGTCTTCTTTTGTAGACTCTGAAAGTGGGTTCTGATCAAGCCATAGGTCTGCAACATAGCGGACTCCACCAAGACCTGCCCAACCAGGTATTTCAACTAACTGAAGATTATTTGCAGATGATACCAATTCCGTAAATGTTTTCCGTTGTGCAACTGTAGCATTTAAAATATCCTGAGGGATAATTTCAAAAGTAACATAAATACTGATTACCAATCACTACAAATCACTGCTATTATCAATAACGAATCAAATGCATGTACTAATAGATTTAAAAATTTATTGAAATTCTATCAAAATAATGACCAATTCCTGTTATGAGGATAGAAAACAGGAACAGTGAAAAGAACGTGTTCTTCGTTTATGTGTACTCTTAAGGAGGCAAACAGGGAACAAAACAAGCAAGTTATGTGTGACAAGGCGAGATTGTATGTAGACAAATTGCCTGCAGTCCATGTGTGGGTGTGGTAGAAAGAAAGCACAGCTACACACAGGTCCACCCACTGCCATCTCCACCTCCAAGTATCTAAAACACTCTGCCTCTCCAAGTTCTTGCCCTTTCAACTTTACTCAAACCCAACTGTCTGTCCCCCCTGTCATAACCTTTCTTTTATACACATTAACTCCTAACTTCCTATTCCACTTCTACAAGTTCTCTCCCTTTAAACTAATACTCAAACCCGACTATGTACCCCCTGCTATCGTAACCATACTTTTATATACATTACCTCCTATCTTTCTACTTTCACACACTCCCAAAGTCAGTCAATAGCTTTTGCAGTTTCTCTTCGAAGTAACCACAAGAGCTGTGTCATCTATAAACAGCAACAGCTGCACTTTCCTGGCCTACCCCATCTCCAGCATACTGTGGACCCATTCCTTTCTACAACATCTACACATACACCTCCCTCAACACCCTCTCTACAGACAGATTAAACAGCTAGGCTGACATAATAGATCCTAAATGCAGAAAAACCTCCTAGAACCACTCACCCTCCTCCCTTCCTACTCACACATACACCTTGCTCTCTCAATAAAAACTCCACACTACTTTGAATAGCCTTCCCCCTACAATATAAATTTGTAGCCCCTTCCACAAGACATTTATGTGAACCGTATCATACATTTTCTCCAAATCCATAAATATCACATACAAATCCATGTTTCTCAAAGTATTTCTTACACAAATTCTTCTAAGCAAACACCTGGTTCACATATCTACTACCACTTCTGAAGCCACACTCCTCATCCCCTGTATAATGCTCTGTACATACACTTAACACTCAGCTTTCTGTATAAAATTCCATCCAACACCTCTTTACCTTTATCAGAAAGTTTACTACTCAGCTTTCTGTATAAAATTCCATCCAACACCTCTTTACCTTTATCAGAAAGTTTACTAAGAATAAACACCATTTTCCTCATTTATTCAGGACTTTATCTTCCCCACAGTTTGCCCTTTAATAATCATTACAAGACTGTCTCAACTTTCAAAACATTTTCACAACCAGCTCATACTTTCATTCCAAATTTCAGTACCGATTTTCCCCAAGTTAGTCTTTAGAGTTTAACATAAATCTGCATCATGTTTGTAAAAGACCACCTGATAAATATACTATCATTCATACTAACTGTCAATTGCTTTTTTCCCAACATGAATAAATCATATTTATCCCTATTTTCATTGTGTCTATATCTGTACCATGTAGATCACTGTGCTACAGATATTAAAAACATTTAGACCATTTTTTTTGTACAAAATGAAAGTATCCTTCACCATAACTCAACATTTCTTAAGAAAAAAAAAATCAAATGTATTATACATGAACACACCAGTTGGTGATGAAGAGAATGAATGAGCTCATCAACATCAGCCACAGTAATGTGATGTGTATCTGGTCCTTCCATAGGGCTCCAACGTAGCACCAGACCTGCTGTCTCTAATTGTACAAGTTCCAGAGGTATAGTGCCCACATCTCTCCTTACAACTTGACCAAGCTGTAGAAAAAACATTAGCATGTGGTGAGATATAATGGAAACTAGCAGCCATACATATAATATATTTCATTATTATCTTTTTATAATACTTGTGTGAAAGGAGAAACTTGAGAGAAAATGTGAATAAGAGCAAGGTGTCACACACCAACATACTACCTTTTGCATATTACTCACTTCTCTTTCTCATGTAAGCATTGCTTCCCCAAATAACTCCTATTCCTTGCGCAATCCTACCTTTCACATGTCACACACTTCTGCACTTGTAAGAACTGCTTCCCTAAATGCCTC
This sequence comes from Panulirus argus, assembly GCA_038088735.1. Taxonomy (NCBI): domain Eukaryota; kingdom Metazoa; phylum Arthropoda; class Malacostraca; order Decapoda; family Palinuridae; genus Panulirus; species Panulirus argus. Next base: position 13,762 of record JAYMFT010417764.1, on the reverse strand, counting down.
CTATTCCTTCACAATGAAACAAAGATCCTCTTAATACAGTCCCACCACAACAAGCTTGGCACTCAATTTCTAGACCCCTCCCATCCAAACTTCTCTTAAAAAAAAAAAAAAAAAAAAAAAAAAAAAAAAAAAAAAAAAAATCTACCCCTTCCTCATACTTCCGAAACCTCTACCCACAGTTCCCCACCCCCCCATCCCCAAACAACTTTAATACTGACAAAATACATATGCACTAGAAAAACCCAACAAGCACTAAACAAATGACCTCCATATTAAGTCTTAAACTCCAACCCACTTGATATACACCTGTCAGAACCACACTCCTCAGACAGTCACACTCTCCTGCTTATGCTCTGTACATCATCCATTACAACAACACTACACACACCATTTCAAGATATCCCAAGATCCTTCATGCCCAAGATGCAACTTACATTAAGAAGACACAGAGCACTTATTACTCAATTGCCCTGTACTCTGTACATTACAACACTTTGTGACCTGTGGTCCCATATGGTGGACACAGCCAGCTTCCTGAGTGCTGCTGGAGCCTCTTCAGAACAAAAGGGATTTCTGGGGCAGGACATAGGTATATACATTCATATATAATTGCTTTAGCCTCCTCAGCGAGGTATCTTAAGAAACATACCTATAAACAAATATCAGCCTCATTTGCACACATCCTTTATCTACCTGTCAGGCATAATGTAATGAAACCATATACACATTTATAGTTTTAAAGCGTTATAAATGACAGCTTGGGAATGGCTGCATGCCAATGAGATCACTGTTTGTTAGTTTCTTAAGCTGCCATGCTAAGGCAAAAATGGCAATTTGGTTTAAAAAATTATACAAACACATGGATGTGCACATAGAAAATCGACCCAATGTGATACATATACATGACCTAAGTCTAAACAATAAATCTTCCACATGTTTTGGTTATATTTCTATAATTCTGCATAACAAAGTTAAAATATGAATACAACGTGATTATTTTGGTAATACTTCCATAACAATGTACAAACTCCGTACTACGATGAGAATGTAAAATGCAGCACTTACCAACATCAGCACCTTTCCACTTACCCATGAGTTTAAATTGTCGTAGTAATCTGAATTCTTACCACCTGAGCTGTTCTCTTCTACATACTGAAATACTACTGATCCGCTTACAGTCTCCAACAATTGCTGGAAGACAAAGAGAATTAGAATTAGATAAAACATGTATATGGATAGACTAGGCACACCTGTTTCTTATTACATATGGTCCTGCAAAAAGTTGTATTACAAAATTGTGAAATTCCAAATATATTTACAAATACTAGCTGGATAAATATTTTATTTTATCCTTTCAACAAGCATCTCAAAAATTCTGGATGTATTTCTACAAAATCTACATTAGTATTCTAACATACAATGCACCACATGTAAAATTAGCTTAAAAATAACCAGAGGAAAAAAACGTTTTATGTGAGAATCCTTACCGCTGTGCTAATAGGTTTATTAACTAGATCCTGGATAGTGACAAAAGCGCTACCGTCAGGTGGTGTTGGACTCTGTAACATCACACATGATTAAAATATCATGCCAAAAGCAATTCTTAGTTCTTAATATAAACTTCCATGAATATTGAAAGAAACTGTCATCACAATTATCCACCTGTGCTAACCTATTCAAACATGGTGACTAAAATGCTTACATATGGATGTGAGCGAATGTGGCCCTTCTTCATAGGTTCCTGGCTCTACCTCAATAATGTGAGAAACAGCAATCAAGTATGGAAAAAAAAAATCTTTCATACTTGATCACTGTTCTCTGCATTAGCGAGGTAGCACCAGGAACAAAAAAAGAAAGGCCATATCTGCTCACATTCATTCTACTGCTGTCATGAGTAATGCACTGAAAGCAAAGCTCCCAATCCACAACCAGGCCCCACAGAACTTTCCATGGTTTACCCCAGATGTTTCACATGCCCCAGTTCAGTCCAGCAACAGCACGACAGTTCAGTCCAGCAACAGCACGTCAACCCCTGTATACCATATCATTGCAATTCACTCCATCCCTTGCATGCCTTTCACCCTCCTGGATGTTCAGGCCCTGATCACTCAAAATCTTTTTCATTTCATTCTTCTGTCTCCAATTTGGTCTCCTTGTTCCCTCCTCTTCTGAGACTTATTTCCTCTTTCCTCACTCATTCTCTCCAAATGTCCAAACTATTTTAGCACACCCTCCTTAGCTCTATCAACCGCACTTTCTACTACCACACATCTCTCTTACCCTTTCATTACTTACTCGATCAAACCACCTAACAATGCATACTGTCCTCACACAATTAATTTCCAACACATACACACTCCTCCACACAGCCTTATCTATAGCCCATGCTTTGCATCCACAGAACATTACTTTAACTACTATTTCTTCAAACATACCCATTTTTGCCCTCCCAAATAATGTTCTCTCCTTCCATACATTCTTTAGAGCTCCCATAACCTTTGCCCCCTTGCTCACCCTATAACTCACTTCCGCTTCTTTGGTTCCATTTGCTGCCATGTGCACTCCCAGATATCTAAAACACTTCACTTCATCCAACTCTTCTCTATTCAAACTCACACTTCAACTAACCTGTCCCTCAACCCTGTTCAACCTAATAACCTTGCTTTTATTCATATTTACTCTCAACTTCCTCCTTTAATACACTCTTCCAAACTCAGTCACCAACTTTGGCAGTATCTCACTCGAATCTGACATCAGTGCTGTATCATCAACAAACAACAAATGACTCTATTTCCTGGCTTCTTCATCCTCACAGATTACATACTTGCCCCTCTCTCCAGGACTTTCGCACTTACCTCCCTCACCTCCCCATCCATACACAAATTAAACAAACAAGGTGACATCACACACCACTGCTGCAGACCAACCTTTACTTGGAACCATTCACTCTCTTCTCTTCCTACTCGTACCAATACCTTACACCCTTGATAAAAACTTCTCACTGCTTCTAACAGCTTTCCTCCCACACCACTCAATCAACCTTATCATATGCTTTCTCCTGATCTATAAATGCCACATACAAATCCATATGTTTCCACTTAAGTGTTTCTCACACATTCTTTACAGCAAAACTTGATCCACACATCCTCAACCACTTCTGAAACCACACTGTTCCTTGCCAATCTGAAGCTCTGTACATGCCTTCACCCTCTCAATCAATGCCCTCCTATACAACTTAACATTTACACTAAACAAACCTATACATCTGTAGTTTGAAAATTCACATTCATCCCCCTTATACAATGGTACTTGCATGCATTCTAGCAATAATTACACACCTCACCTTGATCCATACATACAATGAATATCCTTACCCTCCAATCAACAACACAGTCACCTTCTTTCTTAATATTCTCAAATGCAATACCATCCACTCCAGCTGTGTTGCCACATTTCATCTTATGCAATGCTTTCACCATCTCTTCCCTTAAACAAACCACTCTCCAAGACTCACTCATTTCACATACCACCGCGACCCAAACACCCTACATCTGCCACTAATCTTCAGTCAGTTTGTAAAATGACAGAGAAGTTAAATGCATCCTAAACAGAAAGAATTTGTATTTTCATTCTCTCTCTCTCCCTCTTTGATTCAAAATTATGTAAAGTAAGTGCCAGTCAGGCAAGAGGTGTGGTTAACACTACATATAAGTCCTGCCTACTAGCAATATCTCATTGTAGGTACTCATTTGTAGGTTTATGTACTCACTCAAAATAAATGCTATTTCCTAAAGGTATAAACATCATCAGTACAAGTATAGAAACAGATCAATATGATATAATCAGTATAATACTCATAAGATAATCTATTACCTGAAGTTGGTATTTCTATGCTCGATCAAATTTTTGTTCAAAAGAGGTTCCTACCTAAAATAAATACTAACAGAAATACTGATAACACAAAGTTGTATAATGTAACAAGAAAAACAAATATCAGTGGCAGCTATCACAATATCAAAAATAATTTTTGAAGAACAAATATCAGCCTGGCCTTTGTTAGACAGTTAAATAAAAAAAAAAATATGTATTCCTGGAAACAATTCTTGATTACAATCCAAGACTGTGTCATCATCATGAACATAATCATGGTCCAGGCAAAATCCCAAACAAATATTCTGTAAAAAAAAAAAAAAGAAAAAAAAAAAAAAAAAAAAAAAAAAAAAAAAAAAAAAGGTGTGATATACAGTAATTTCACTTACAAGCAGACGTATCCTAGGAAGAGTTGTCAGGTGTTGTTGAAGATGTTGGCTCAATTCAAAGGCATGTTGAAACCGAGATATCACACCACTTTGACCTAATGTCTGAGAATACAGTGAACTTATTAGTGTTTACAGCAGTACCACTATTCTTAATCCTTTCCCAAAGCTATAGATAAGCATGAACACAAAATCACAAAACATTATGGATGGAAACAAAATTATGTAACAGGAATACTGGGTAATTCAGCATGAGCTTAACTTCCTTCATAATGTTTCACTCATCATCAGGTGACAACCTCCCAGCAAGAAGGGTTAGTTTAATCCTAAGCTTTCACACATTACAGTGACTAATCCTACATACAGTCACAGCAGGTAACTCAATATCAATTCCCAACCACATCAACACACCCATATCTCCCATCTCACCCAATTACTATTGTTATATGGTTCAACTATGATTACTACCTACCTGTAGCATGGTCCAGAGAGGAAGACAAGAAAGCCGGACATGAAGGCTAAGAGCAGTGAGGCCTGCAGCATGGACAGCTGAAGTTTCATAGGCCTTATACAATGTCTATCAAACATTATTAAGGAGCTTTATAAACGAAGATGTGACTTACACAACAATTAAAGAAATGCCTACTAAATAATGAATGTGGTACATATTCACTTTTATTCAATATTTCTTTTCTGTAATAAAGTAACACATACTAAACATTAAAAACAAAAACTAGTTACTGCACAAGTACATAAAAATATCCACACCAGTATTTCACCCTCTTAGACTACTTATGGGTTTATGTTTGTGGAAAATAATATATCTACATCCAATAAGTTTCATTTCCATATATACTGCTATAAACATGTATGCAGTAAAAACAGCTCATACATTATTATGTGATGGTATCAAAAATTTCTAAAACTAGTTTCATAGCACGCCAACAGATGGCAGTAAGGTGATGTGCATGCTGTGACAGGGGTAACCATCATCAATCAGTCTGCCAAATGGAGTCAATCTGTGGACATCATGTGTTGTTCTATAAGAGCTTTTTTGACCACAGGAACATGCACATTTGCAATTTCATCATGGACAGCAAACTAGAGCAAAGAGCAAACATCAAATTCCATATCAAACTCAGTAAATCTGCAACTGAGATCTTTGACATGATTCGTCATGAGTTTGGCAATGAAGGAATGAGTCGTGCGGGTGTTTCAAGTGGCAGAACCTCACTCGATGACAACAAGAGGTCTGGGTGGCCTTCCACGAGCTCAACCCCTGAACATTTGGAAACAATTCGGCGACCTGTGCATGAGGATCATCGGAGATCTATTAAGGACATCGCTGCCATCATTGATGTGTCATACGGAACAGTGCAGGCAATCCTAACATCTGATTTGAACATGCACCGCATTGCTGCAAAGTTCGTGCCCAGGCTTCTGATCCCCGATCAGAAGGAGCACTGTGCTAAGGTCTATCAAGATCTCCATCAGTGTGCTCTGGATGACTTAACCTCCATGTCAAGGGTCATCACTGGGGACAAGAGGTGGGTCTATGGGTACGATCTGGAGCCTAAAATCTCCACAACCAAAGAAGGCTGGGCAGGTCCGCAGTGCGACCAAGAGCATTCTCATTGTTTTCTTCGACATTCGTGGGATTATACATAGTGATTTCGTTCCCAATGGCCAGACTGTGAAGAGACAGTTCAACAGCAATGTTCTGAGACACCTGAGGGAGGACAATCGGTGGAAATGGCCTGAAATGTGGCACGAGAGCAATTGGATGCTTCATGACAACAATGCACCCTCTCACTGAGCTCTTGTAACTTGTGAATTTCTTGGCTGCAACAGCACAGTGACCCCACCACACCTGCCCTACTCGCCAGATTTGACACCTTGCGACTTCTTACTCTTCCCAAAGATGAACTTCCAGCTGAAGGGTCGCCATTTTGACAATGAGGAGATCCAGCATGAATTGCGAAGGTGCTTGACACGCTTCGAGAACAAGACTTCAAGAAAGTCTTCCACCAGTGGCAACATCGCTGGGAGTGCTGTATGGCTGCCAAAGGGGACTATTTTGAAGGGGATGGTGCCCAACCTTGAATCAAGTGAGTACTTTCTTGCCAGCTCTTGGGAGGAAACCAAAGTAATACCAACAGAAGAGGGAAAGTAAACCAACACTGTGGCATAGGGCAAGGTAGTCAAGTTTGGAAGTTAGCCTGGTACAGTTTATAAGGCTCATCTCTGTCAAGTAAGGACGCAGAGCTAGAACCACCCCAAATGTGAGAGCAGTACTCCATACAAGGACGAATCAATCCCTTGTATACTTTCTCACCCTAACCCTCATTTGCTCTCTTTTCAAACCCCTACACCTTCCTCTTGACCTCCTGCTGCTTTCTCTTATACATCCCCAATCATTCATAATCCTTTCCTGTAAGTATCGCCCAATATGCCTGTCTTTAATCTTTCACTAGCAACTTTACTTCTTCACTGCACCACTCACTACCCTTTCTAATCTGCCCATCTCCCACCTTTCATAAGCCACATACATCTATTGCATATGACAGCAATCAATATATGTATGGTAAAAAATACATGGACCTTTCAGTCTGCATGGTTTACTTTCTTGAAAATAGCTGCATAAATCAAAAGCATGTAAGTCAATAATGTAACTACAAAAAGATAGGGGGTTTCATTTTTAAGTAAGAAAGTATTGAATATCAGAGCAATGAAAAATTACACTATACATGTTCCGGGAAATAAAAAATACTAAAATAACATACTGTACAATGAATTCTATTAATAAAACAAAATATATCACACTTTGAATCCTGGTGCAGTCTTCTCTTCATGGAAAATGTACGTTCTTGAAGGCACTCTCTCCCAAAATAATCCAGTCTTATCCACATTAAAAATCTGTTAAAGAGAATAACTGCTTTCCTTGATAATGGTCTTTAGGGTTCCCAGGAAATTTTTGGCAGCAGTGACATTAGCAGAAGCAGCCTAACCAGACATCTTGATGTGGCATTTGTAGTGTTTCCTAAAATTTGCAAACCAACCAAGACTCGCCTAAAATGTCTTAAGATACTCTTTCTTCCACTGCCAACTCATCATATATGCTCTGGGCCATTGCTTGTATCACAAGCATGCTAACGAGAACATTTTTATGAGTCTGATGTTTGATCCATGTGTTCAACATATGTTCTATTCTCTCCATAATCAAACTTCAGGAATATGAGGTCTTAGGTGCACTGTTGGCACTATCTTTGATCTTCTCTCCACTATCACGAATATTCCGTAAAGTAGATTCACAAAGACCAAGGGCATGCTTAATATCAGCTATTCATTCTTGCCTCTTAAAATGTCTGAGCACATCCATCCTAATCTTATCGGTGATGGCCTCATGCTTTTTAGCACTAAAGGTAACAGGAGAATGTATAAAAAATATTTTGGTTGCATGATGCAATGGGCAAAACAAGTGCAATTTAAAGTATACTGCAACATTCCATGATTATAGACTGTAATCCACACCATGCACGCATGCAACTCTGACAAAGAGCTGGCAATGCCACACCACTGTACTGCCAATCCAATGATAATCACGTTACTCCAAATGTAAGCCTGTATAAAGTAAAATAAGAAGCAAATGAACCATGTGCATAATCCTAAAAATGGCATGTCAAATATGCCTAAATTGAGAAATACCTGTATTCTAATTTCTTATATATATTATCTACACAATGCTTAACACATTCAGATAAATAACAATGAAAATAGATGGTAGAAAAGGGAGAGCTATATAGCATATGAACACTTGCAATTTGGGAGGTTAGGATCACGCTGGAAGAAAACATTTAACTTATACGAGGTGAATGAAGTGGAAAACCATATTTTTCACAAACCATATTTTTCACATACTTCAACAAATTCTCTTCATGAGCATCTTAATTAATGCAAGAATTAATAATTAATGGTATTTGCATAAAAAATCAATATAACCTTATTGACAAAAGTACTCTGGTTGATATATGCTTTCCTGGACTGATGTTCATGATGGTATCAAATTGCAGTATCAACTATTTACAGAAGCCACTTATTAATAAACTTTTTGGTTGACAGATACCCTAACAGTACTATACTGCGTTTCCCAGCAAAGACACTGGAAACATTCCACAATCCTTCCCAAAAAATTCTGAAACCCTGAAGTTATGCTCATAAAAGGATACAACATATGGCAGTGATGGTATACCCAACCACAGAGACAGTGGCAATGTCATGCTGTCCCCTACTTTGGCAGGCTGAAAAGATACAAGTTATATTAACAATATTAAAGAAAATTATATTCTAACTCCATCCAGTAAAGTTAAGATGCTTTAAAACAGAAACAAGAATTTACGTTTCATGTTTGAAGGTCCAATTATAAATATAAAAATGCCACTGAAAGAATTTGTATGACGCATGGAGAGGTCTGACACACATCAATATAACAAGAATAATGCCTTATTGTATAACAAAGTTCTAACTAATTCCATTTTGTAAAACTTATGTAGCCACAACACAGAGGTAGTAAGCATGTTAGAGGCACATTTCAATTTGCTTTCTTTACAACTCTATTTTTTGCAAGACAGCATAATTCGAACAAACACAAGATGTTCTCCATATAACATATATAAATTTTTGCATAATGGAATCCAATAATGCAGAAAATAATATCACCCAAGCTTACAAATCATAGTAATAAAATAACCTATCACATTCACCCTTTGGCCACATAATTAACTTCCTACAGTATTCCCAGGAAGTGTGAATTTTCCAACCGTAAAAATGGTAAATGATCCTTTTCTCCTATTTTTTCATCAAGGAAACACCACAAAGTTTGCAAAGCTGGCATTATCCTTTCTTATGAATATGATTACATGAAAAAATAAAAAACATAAAAATAAAATATGAATGGTCTGATGCCTGCGAGAGCATATAAACTTTCTCAAGGGAAACAGAATTTCTTGCTCCTTAGGCTCAAAATGATGTAACAATTGTGAAGGGTACGAAAAAAAATAAAAAGTTAAAGTTACAGTGGACTCTAAACAACCCCATGTTATGAACTCAAGTGTATTCAAAGCCTGTACATCATCATTACTATATACATATTATTTATGCACTATAATACATAACAGACTAAAAATACCAACCAAATTGTTAGGGGTATGAAAAAAGATTGAAACATCAGTGCTGTATCATCAGCAAACAATAACTGACTTACTTCCCAGACCCTTTCATCCCCGACAGACAGCATACTCACCCATCTATCCAAAACTATTGCATTTACCTCCCACACCGTCTCATCCATAAACAAATTGAAAATACATGCTGAAATCACACATCCCAGCCACAGACCAACCCTCACCTGGATCCATTCACTCTCCTCTCTTCCTATATGTACACAAGCCCTACATCCCTGAAAAAAATTCACACTGCTTCTAACATCTTTGCTCCAACACTGTATATTCTTAAGACCTTCCACAAGGCATCTCTATCAGCTGTATCATCTGCTTTCTCTAGATCCATTAATGCCACATACAAATCTGTAAGTTTCTCTAAGTATTTCTCACACACCTTCTTTAAAGAAAACACTTGATCCACACATTCTCTACCACTTCTGAAACCACACTGCTCCATCACAATTTGATGCTCTGTATATGCTTTAACCTTTCAATCAATATGCTACTATGCAACTTACCAGTTATACTCTTCAGATTTATGCTTCTGTAGTTTGAACACACATATTCAACTCTCTTGCCTTTAAACTATGGCACTATACATGCACTCTGCCAATCCTCAGGCACCTCACCATGATCCATACATACATTGAAAATCCTTACCAACCAATCAACAACACAGTCACTCCCTTTCTTAATACATTCAACTGAAATACCATCCACTCCAGCCATCTTGCCATATATCACATGAGATTACTTTTGTTAAGCCACCTAAGCTATGTTCCTTAGTTCTGGGCATATGCCCACAGTATAATCAAGCATATATATCTAGTATACCTGCATTACCAGAGTCTTATCTAGTACACTGTCTGCAAAAAACCTTGTCCATCTCTCCCTACATTTTCAAAGGCAGTCATACTTACATTTTAGTACTGTGTCATCTCTCCTTTGGCCTTAATTACAATCTGCAGATGTCTGGGTATACAATTGTTAAGGTTATTAAAGTATTCTTGGTCCATGTTTTTGGTTCATATGGTCTTGATCTTCTGAATGAGGCACAGAACTGATGAGCTGTTGCAGGAAGTAGCCAACTGATCATGCATTCCAAGTGCCCAGTTCACCTAGAAATCTCTGGTGTGTCTACATATTCTTGCTACCAGATAAGAATTCAGGCTTTCTCCTCCTTAGAAAGGTGAAAGCCAACCATCTTGAAGCACTGGTGGAGGAAATACAACACCCAGAAGAGCAATTCCTAAAATGAAGTGGCAGGCAAGAAGAGTAAAGAGAGAACATACTTCCCTCAAGATAGCATGCAGCAGGTTGTTACTGTTGAAACTGTTAGAAACACAAGTTACAGCAACCAGATGTACTATGATTTCATCCTAAGAGTTTCACATGCTTGCACCCACAATAAACCTCTGCCATGTATTGCCTTTGAACATATATGGGGGTCAGCAGTGTTTTTTAACTGACACTGTAGAAAATTTTTCAGCTTATCCAATAACCTTCTATTTAAAATATCGGGAAATCTGTTTAGAAAGAAGAAAGGAAAGGACTTCTTATGGAAATGGCAAAAAGGGCAGAATTAAAGAAAGTTGCAGTTAACTGAGCAGACAGTATCAATGGCCTGTGATAGTCAGTCATCAACTGCAACAGCACAATAAACAAAAGTCCTTAGCTTTTAGAACACCAAACTTGATAACCATAGATGGGATAGTGGAAAGCGTAAACCCAATTTAGAAATATTCATTCCAAAAGACTCCAGCACTGAGGTATTTCATACCACCAAAGGCACAAATTCTACTCTGGTAAGAATGAAAATGGTAAGAACGAACATATATTTTCAATAACGAATATTTACAAAATAAAATTATTTTGGATACAGAATATCAGCTTAAAGTATCGTATGTAAATTTTTCAGAACAGTACTGCAAGACTTTTGATTCTCTTCTTACACTGAATGACACTTTACAGCTTGAAATGTCAAAAACTTCATTGCTTCCTGTTCCCTATTTCAAAAGTCTCAAACTGATGATTATATACACGATTCATATATGCCATATTTTTTTTTTTCAAGGACTTAAAGCAATACATTTATTCCTTTGCAAATGTCTATGTGAATTTAAGTGACTAATATTGTATATGACACTTAAATTTTCAAATAAACTTAACTGAAATTTCTACACAATATGCTCTTTAAAAATGTGTATCATATACAACTTTTCCCTTTTAATTTATTAATCATTTAATCAATTCTCATCTAAAATGGGCAGGAGTACGAACAGTGCCAACTTAAGAACCATTTGGGTCTAATGCCAATATCTTTCATAGAAGCAATGAGTTTCAGAGACCTTGGATAAATCTAGCCCAAATGCTTCTGGATGAAATGGTTCCACATGCAGATACTATTGAAAGTCACCATTAGCAGGGACAAAGAAGGATCTGCTGTTTGTTTTCAGATATAATAGGTCTTTGCCTAGCAAAACCAATTTGTATTAATAATGTCTGGCCCACACACATTTTGTGGGGACCTGAAACAAGCACTCTTCCTCTTAATTCCTTCTGAAACAGCCACTCTTGCTTTCATCTGGTGCCCTGAGTTAGTGCAATAGTATGCTGTTTCATTTTCTTTTCCTCATACTGATTATAACATCTACACTGCTTCTCAGCATGTGACAGGCTTGGGTTTTCTAGCACCTTAAAGCCCCTCCTCCCCTTCCTCATTTTACTTTCTTGTTACTTTGTGTCCTTTGAGAAATCCCGCATGAGTGTATACTATTCATCATAATCACAAATACAGAAGAAAATCTTTTCCTCTGGGTATTCACCTCTAACAATATGCACTTCCGATGTTATGAAATGTAGAATCTATCTCTATGTCTGCACTAGTTGACCTAATCTTTATTTATAACAACTGATAAGGCAAATGGCAAAAGTATTCCTTAGTTGAAGCCAAACCAGTTGAAATGGTTAAATAATCATGGATATAATCATGAAATAAAAATAATACAAGAATCTACTCCCTATGCAGAACTAACTGAAGCAAGAGGAATAACAGCAAGTTTTACAAATATGATAAAAGGTTCATCTACATACGTATAACAATCTCAGTGGAAATTTACTTGAGCTGAAAGAGAAACCTATAATTAGGTATAAGACAATACTGACTTATCTATAAATACTGTACCAGGTTAGGGGCATTGGGTAGGGTGAGAGCAGCAAGCGCATGACCTTCCACATGCAGCCAGGCTTCGTGGTTATTGCACAGCTCCTGGATTCTACCAACATTGTCCACCCCACCTACAGCACCACCACCTATAATATATATTTCATCTTAATATTTACCTATCTTATATTTACCTATCTTCAAGAATCTGAACACAAATCACCTCTAAATCATACTATTTCTAAAACGACTGCATCAAGGTAAAACCCTATCCAAACATCTAACATAATGTAAAAGTATGCCATTCATATTTGTATTATGACTTGAGTTTTTAAGCTACATACAGAGCATGTGAAACATTTGTGGTAAACCATGGAAAGGTCTGTGGGGCCTGGATGTGGATAGGAGGCTGTGGTTTCACTGAATTACACATGACAGCTTGTGTATGGATGTGGCCTTTCTTCGTCTCTTTCTGGGCGCTACCTCACTGACACAGGGTGGTGATGCTGCTTTCTGTGGGGCAGGGTGGCGCCAGGAATGGATGGAGGCGAGCAAGTATGCATATGTACATATGTATATGTATGTGTATGTATAAGTATGTATATATGGATATGTTAATATGTATATGTATGTATTGTGCATATATGTGCATGTATGTATATACGTGTGTATATCAGTGGATGGATCTTTCTTTGTCTGTTTCCTGTAACTACCTCACTGACGTGGGAAACGGCAATCAAGTATAATAAATAAATAAATTATTTTTTTCATACATATTCATCATTTCCCATGTCAGCGAAGTAGCGTTAAGAACAGAGAACTGAGCCTTAGAGGGAAAATCCTCACTTGGCCTCCTTCTCTGTTCCTTCTTTTGGAAGAGTAAAAACAGGAGGGGAGGATTTTCAGCCCCCCGCTCCCTTCCCTTTCAGTTGCCTTTTATGACACGCAGGGAATACGTGGGAAGTATTCTTTCTCCCCTATCCCCAGGGATAAAATAAAATATGTATATGTGGCCATTTCGTCTGTCTCCTGGCGCTGCCTCGCCAGCGCGGGGGGTGGCGATGCTATTTCCCGTGGGGCAGGGTGGCATCAGGAGTGGATGGGGGCGAGCAAGTGTAAATATG
>JAYMFT010417753.1:0-17835 GCA_038088735.1 Panulirus argus | reverse complement strand
AAATATATATATATATATATATATATATATATATATATATATATATATATATATATATATATACACGGATAAATAAGGATCATTTGTTATGTCAGTCGTGAAGGAAAGCCTTAAGTGATCTACTTGCATATGACACTTACAAATAGCTTCCGTGTCAGGTGTCTCCTCAGTATGAAGGTTAGTATGTGTGTCACTCAGTCTATGCCACTCAACTCCTCTGTATCGATGAGCCAGACTGTCAGTCAATCAGTCCAGTCACTTCATTTAGGGCAGTCAGTCAGTCAGACTGTTCACAACGATTTATCAGTCACTTCAGTCGCTTAGACTGTGATTCTCCGTCAACGAGTCCGTCTTACTGAGAGTGAATGAGTCAGACTCACTCAGGGTGTGTGTGTGTGTCACGTAACAGTGAGTAATATTAGAAGCTGCAGAGAAAGCATCTCTTACGCTGAGGAGAGAAAAAGCGTTGGCGATAGGACAGAGCCCTGAGGAACACCAGTGTTGACAGGTTAAGAAGGAGGAGGAGGTCGCTCCATCAACGACACCAGCGACTGATAAGCAAACTCCGCATCCGAGAACAGAGAGAAGCTAAAGATGCCAAAGGATACATGTTTAGTATGTAAAGCCACACCCCTGTCATACCCTTCAGGGAGGTCGTGAGCCACCAGGATGAAAGACTCGAAAAAAAATCCCTTGAGAGAGAGAGGAGGACCAGGGGTGAGTCACATAGGAAAGAAGGGCACCAGGAGACCTGTAGAGAATCGCGAAAGCCACATTGGTGATCTGAAGGATTCGAAGCGTTTATGGTGAAATGTAAGGAGAATCTGGAAGACTCCAGAGTTCTAGGCGAGAGCGATGGAGGCGACAGGCAGGAAGGGGTGTTAGACCAATTTCTTTCTCGAGACGTGGGCTGGAATAACTCCGCACTGCTGCCAAGACCATGGATGGGTAGCTTTGGGTTTTCAGACAGAAGCGAAATAGTCGAAAGAAAGATTGGAATTTCCAAAGATGCGACATTTAGTGTGTCGGTCGGTGAAGGCAAGTCACTCAAGTCACTTCTCTCTCTACGCCAGTAAAGCCGTCCGTCCGTGACAAAACTGGTCGGCCCGTGGACAGCTGGACAGATACCAAAATTTTAATAAGATCTAACATATCCTGAACTGTTACTAACCCTTAACTACGGACGAATACCAGGAGGGGCAGCAGGTTCGTCTATACGACAACTCGTCCCTCTGGCTACCTCACACCTCTAGATATGAGCATCTAGTCGAACCTCAGGAGATGGGTAAGGAAGGGAGGGAGGAAGAGTGATGGGAACCCCCTGGTGAGTCAACGCGTTTGACGCCAACTGCCTCACGAGAGTCCATCCCCGCGGGAAAACCGTGACAACCCAAAAGAAGAGGACGTTTGTCATCCCTTTCCCCTCCACCTCCTGAAACCTCCGCTTTGGCACCACTTGACCGCCACTTTAACACCTCCTCCCAAAGCCAGCCAGCCAGCGACCCACCTCCGCCGCCAGTAACACAAGAGATCATGTTCATCTAGTGCGGGAGGTGGGTAGAGGAGGAAGAAGCTGTCGTACTTTTTATTCCACCTGTGTCAGCGACAGTCCCGTGCGGCCAAGCATTAGCTGCTGCTAGTTTATGGCCTCCCTCGCCCCGCCACCGTCTGATAGTGGATCTTTAAGGAGCTGGATCATTGACGGTGTGGACGGCCTCATCCATCCACGCGAGAGAGAGAGAGAGAGAGAGAGAGAGAGAGAGAGAGAGAGAGAGAGAGAGAGAGATTTAAGATCTTGAATCGGCTTACAGAGGGTCTCTCGCGTCACATCACGAAGGTAGTCACGTACATCAGGAAGGTGCTATGCACATTAGAAAGGTACCACGTACATCAGAAAGGTACCACGTACATCAGGAAGGTACCACGTGCATCAGGAAGGTGCCACGTACATAGAGGAAAATATCATGTACATTAGGAAGATACCACGTACATAAAGATGTCACGTACATCGGGAAGGTACCAAGGACACCAGGGAGATAACGTGGCACACCCCCCGTAGATCGAGCAGCCAGTTCACCTCCCGCTTATAGTAACTGCGGAACAAGTTACAAGCCGCACGTATAAGCGTACCGAGACGCCTGAATTTACAGTCAAGAAAAAGAAGCGCATAAATCGCGTGAGTCAGAGACTCCGGCAGCCGACCAGTCACCAGGCGTCCCACGTCGGGCGCTGCTTGACGCATCTCGGGGTCTCCTTCCTCAGGTGTGCAGAGGCTGAGGCAGCAACTCTTTTCCTCCTCCTCCTCCTCCTCCAACCGTCTCACAGCAAGCTGGGACGGCGGGCGAAGTCTTATCCTACTTATTATCATCAGTAGGAGATGAGTAGGTGAGGGAGGACGAGTTGGCTGTGGCTGGTGGATGAGGGTAAGGAATCTGAGAAAAAAATATCATGAAGGAAAGTGCAGTTCACAGATAATATCAAGGCACAGTACTACTACTGCTACTACTACTACGACTACTGCTACTAGTAGCAGTAGTAGTAGTACTCGTTGTAAGCTGATCTTGGGAGGGAGAAGCGTGTGATATTACCAAAACAGCTTGAAATCCACACACCCACACACACACAACCACACCTACACACACACATGGGTCACCTCCCTCAGCTGGACTTGGCTAACTGCAGTTTAACTCACATTATTTCCCACGTGACGCTGGGGCTATAGTGTTAACGTCTGCTGTACCAGTCTGTCTCTCAGTATCATATCACAGAAACAGATGACCTCACTAAGTCCGGAGGCTGACCCCCAGCAAGACCCTAGCCCTGTTACGTCTGACGTAACACAGGTCAGAGAGAAAGGCGAGGTCATTTCCTTCAAGGATGACTTGGGGTTCACATCTCCTCAGAATGTGTCTCCCCAATGGACTCTGCTCCTCCAAAGTCTTCTCATACTCTGTCATCCTTCACACTCAACACACTGACCTTCCGCACCGACCTTACTATACAAACGTATCGTCATGCTTTCCTGGCGTGACCTTTTAACATTTCACAGCCACACCTTACAGCCTCTCCTTTCATATCGTGATCACTGGCCTACCACGCTGCTGACCCAAGGGCAAGGTAGGCCTAACTAACTCCAGGTCCTCGTCCTCTTGCCATTCCTCGCCACAAACGATCAACAACTCCGTCGGGGGGACCTAAGCCACGGAGACTGTCCCGCCGCACTAAATATGATCTTGTGATTGTTGTGGTGGGGGGAGATTATGTATACTCGCCGGGGGAGGGGAAGGGAGGGGAGAGGAGGATGGGGTGCTAAGAGAAGTTTATAGAGGGAGCGGAGGTGGGGAGGGGGATGAAAAATGACCCCCTTCTTGTGGGCGAGAGCTGCTGCTATCTTACCTGAGACGGACAGATGTGAGTCAGAGGAACGCTCGGGCGTCAGGAGGACTGGCGGGCGTCAGACGTAAGTGTGTGTGTGTGGGGGGGGGGGGTGACTGCTGACTCACACGGCTGACGCGCCTTGGCAGAAGATACTCCTCCCCTGAGGTGTGTGACGGCAGGCCGGCCGGCCGGCCGGGGTGACACCAGCCCCGGCCCACGGCCAGAGTTATGGAGATCGGCTGTCAGATGGAGAGGCCAGACTGAATGGGATCCGGATGTACTAGAGGACGGACAGATCTTATTACAACCGCTACCAGACAAGTTTACGTACGCCAGATAGGTAGACCCACACCGGCAGAGGTCGACAGATAGCGAAAGAGGTCGACAAAACCCAACGGATTAGAGGTCGACTGACAGCCGAAAATCAAGAACTCACATCGAAGCAGCACTGGTCACTCGGAGGACCAGGTTCCTCCTCTTAGTCATACGCGTAGTAAAGCAAGTTTAAAGACACAACAAACATGTACTGTCCCAGGTAGAGTTATGGCTTACCCAACACTTCCGCCACTTCCTAGTGTGGCCAACAGCACGCCCAAGGAGTGAGTGATAATGATGACCTGTTTCTTTCCCTACGTCGATAACCTCTGGGATTCACTGCCTCTTCATGATCCACCTAACAGCTATCTATATACCCTGCCCATCATTTTTTATTTTTTAAAGGCAGGCTTTTTACTTCCAAGAAAACTCATGGATAATCATATTTCTCTCCTAATTTCCGTATGATATTCTTGCAATATTCTGAAAGCCTGTATGATATTCCTGCAATATCATGACAGCTCGTACGATATTCCTGCAATATTCTGACAGCCCGTATGATGTTCCTGCAATACTGACAGCCCGTATGATGTTCCTGCAATATCCTGACAGCCCGTATGATATTCCTGCAATATTATGACAGCCTGTATAAAAGAAACACGAGGACCTACTTGATGGTGTTTATCTGGAGGCCTGGTGACCCCGCTTGGACTCAGCCGTGTCACCAGGTGTTATGGTGACCGTGTTGAGCAGCTCGGGACTAACCACCGTCTCTAATCAGCTGGTGTTGTTATGGGGTCCTCCTCCTGATTTAAAAAGAAAATGTGTCAACATAGGTTCCCTGCCTTTCCTATGCCAAGAGCCCACTTGTTTTTCCGAGTTTATTATATAAAATAACCAAAAATAATCTTTTTATATAAAAGAGAAATGGGTTTCTTACCATAATAATACTATTGCCTCAGCCTTCAACTTCTGAAGACTTCATATTCCTCATCTTTCTCCTGCAGGAGGCTATGCCGAAGAAGTCACACGTGGATATCGAAGCACGTGTGAGCGAAGACTGTTTACACCGATGACGTCACACCACGCGGACACCACGAACGAGTCGGGAATCCGGATTCAAGTCAAGTCTGTTTACATTGCACCCACCAGCAACTGTTGGACATCAATTTGTTTATCTTTTCCTTCGCGTGTTGGTATGATTTTTAAACACAAACTCCGGTCGAGGAAATGTTCCCTGAATACCCAGGATTGGAATCCACATTCTTAGTCACGCCCTAACCTTGCGCTGGCTTATTTAACCGTCAACAGACGGGAGTTTCACGGGATAACCTTCACTACATGGTACCTCTAGTCTTCCTCATATAAAAAGTTAAACCCACCCGCTTACCACACATAACATCAACGGGTCTGAAAATCTAAGAGAAATTTTCACATTATCGACTATGTACAAGTAAAGATAATTGTTCAATCTAACAATCAAATTTTGCTCGCATACTCCAGGAAAATTGCTTTAAGTGATTATCTTCGTACTTGAAGTTAATACTAAAATAGTTACTCAATTGCCAAACTTCACCGTTTATTTCTTTTCTCAGGACATCATGTGGTGATCTGATCTTCAATCGTTCCCCTCTAAGCAAGGAGAAACGAGGTTCACCGAAAGATTAATATCCAATATCTAACTTGGTCAGGAAAATACAGATATTTGTAGACAAATATTCTTGCTGCATTTTCAACAAGAGATCCCTGCCTAGGGTCTGTTTGTGCAGTAGCTATAAGGTCCCTGCCTAGGGTTTGTTCGTGCAGTAGCTATAAGGTCCCTACCTAAGGTTTGTTGGTGCAGTAGCTACAAGGTTCCTACCTAAGGTCTGTTGGTGCAGAATCTACAAGATCCCTGCCTAGATTCTGATGGTGTAGTAGCTATAAGGTCTCTGCCTAGGGTGTGTCAGTGCAGTAGCTATAAGGTCCCTGCCTAGGGTCTGTTGCTGCAGTAGCTATAAGCACATCCACACGTCACTAGGGGTCGGGAGGACCCGGCCTCACCTCACTATTTCCTCTCTGTTTACAGCCTTCGTGTCTCATCCTTCCCCATCTCCTCTCTCTCCGTGGCTGCCTTCCTCAGTGGCACACTCGCTATTAATGGACGCTCCCTTATTTCCGTTTTCAACATCGCTTTTTCATACGAATATGTGCGAATGTAAACTCATTTTCCAATGCTGCAGATACTTCGTAATGCACTATCATCTTCCATACCACAATAGACGTAGCAGATCACTTTGGAGGATTATCTACCTCGTGAGCTTCCAGTCCCCCATTCCTCTCCAGACGCGTCCCTATGTCACTTCCATCCCCACTGCATACTGGCAGCCACTGGGACAACACCTAAAGTGTGTGTGTCACACCTCTGAGCTTTCACTTATTAAACAAGACAGCGATACAGTCTGCTGTTCTAAACACACACACACACACACACACACTCCCTCTACCCTCATCAATATTCTTGGCCAAACCAAAACCCAACAGCTTTTCGTGGAATGATTCAGATCTACCAGCCAGCCAGCCAGCTTGAGATGTTTCTAAAGACTCGACATTCTCTTCTATACTCGTCCTCACTCTTCGTTTTCAAGATGTGGTCACCCTTGGGAAAAGAGACATTTTCGTCTCGGTGTTTTTGCTATGGCTCCCTCATTACGTGAGGAGGTGTGTGACTCTGTATCCTCGTCGCCTATCCCTTACATAACCAAGTTTACATCGAACGGGTCCGGCCTCAGACGCCCATCGATTAGCACCTCTTCCTTTTTCCCTCAACCTCCCTCGGCTCCTAAAGTTGAAGCAGCAAAGACCATCAGCCCAGTTTCCCTCGTTCCCCTCCACCCAGAAGAGGCTCTGCTTCCCATACGCAGCTTCTCACCACAGGCACACAACTCCAGTCTCATATATTCCCATTTCTCTACATCTCATGTCTCGTGAACTCCTGCCATTTCTCCTCAATGTAGCTTCATTTCAAGATAGCTTTCTCCTTTCTTGGCAGATAGATTTTAAAATCTTCATTTGTCCAGATACACATACGCAGTGCACACTTCGGTGATACCGTAGGTGAAAAGGATACATGACCGGAGGAGGGAGGGGGTAGGTGGAAGTAAGTACTGAGTGTACAGTGGGCACGACACATCGACGTAAGAGAGTGACTGGTGAGCCCAGATGGTCCTTGTCCCGTCAGAAAGTAGGGAATCGCTTGGGTACAAGTACAAGCATTATATAGATATGTAGAACGTACAAAAGTTCAAAGGGAGGGCTTCGGATACATCAGGTACATGGCGCATATGTTGCAGAATACAGCGTGATACAGAAATACGGCACTAGATCAGTCCAACCATAGACAGTTGGAAGACATGATAAGCGACTAAAGATTTTACGTTGATACCAGCAAGAATCATGTATAATCATCGAAGAAAAATATATGGAAGTATACGATGAAGAGGAAATTATATGCAATTACTGGGTTAAAAGCAAAGTGTATGTAATTATCGATTCAAAAATGAACAGTAATAATTTTCTTTCTTAAAAGTCTCATTCTTCAGGCCTCAAGACCAATAAATGGCTTTTGACACATCTCACAAACATTTCCATTATTTTTTCCTGAAGACTTCATCTAGACAACAGGTTCAGAGAAGAGCCTATCTCACGTTCACTTCACCAGCCTGTGGTGGTTGAGGGTCTGTTGACCTCGAAGAAAATAGCCCCGCCCAATGCGCGGCGTACACTCTCGGAAGACAACATGGCGTCTGTCTTCCAAAGGGAAGGAGATTCGCAAAGCGGTCACGATCAAAAAGTAATCGTATATACTTTCAAAAAAGTTTGGTTCAGTGTATTCATGGTAAAGTATGTAACTGTCTAGTGTTCTTTATTATCATAATCTAACAACATGAACCGCCAACACTCAAAATTATAACTGAGTTCCATTTTTTTTTTTGGGGTGGGGGAATCTCATATTTTTTTGACTTGCCATTCGTGTATCATTTCTTTATCCTTATCAGCAGTTATGAAGCCCGTGGCCATGTATGTACTAACCTTATCTGGTGTAGGAAACGTTCGTGTGAACGTTCACGGACGCCTCTACTTTTCGCCACGAAAAGGAAGATGCTCAGAAGGTGTATGTGAGCGGCTACAGTGGACGGCAGCAAGGATTATGACGATGGTGGAAAAAAAAAAAAGTCGAGATTTTTATGCCCGTCTTAGGAAAAGTGGCTCTTAATCTTTTGGACACGACTCCACGACCCTTGAGCATGAGAGTAAGACATTGGGTAAGATGGCTTGGCCTTTGATATAACCCTTAAGTCAAAGGCCAGGCCTTGCTCAAGGGATCAACACAGAGGCTGATGTCTGTATGCGATAGCCTTAAAACGCTGGATATCATTTTTTGGGAGATAATTCATCTTTAAACCAATGATTATATATATAATTTGCTTATAATCTCACAATTAAGTATAATTTCCTTTTACTACATTAATTATGTATAATTCGCCTTTTTACACATCATATTTATTTCGCTTTTAACCCAATAATTAGTAGTTATTAGCTTCCAACCCAACATTTACTTACATTCCGCTTCTCAACTAATTTCTTGAGAGATTTTAACTTGGCCGGAGAGAGGGCTGCGAATTCGCTACAGTGTCAGCAGAGTCGGCTAAAAAAGCTTCCACGGTCTGCCGCCGAGGCTCCTTTGAAGGTCCAGCCAGGCAGATTCACCAGGTGACTCATGATGAATGCCTGTGACTCATCCCTGGTGAAATACCTGGCTGTAGCTGGGTCCACCCAACACACTGCCCTGCCTTTGCTTCTCCGACCGCCACCTCGAAGCGGATGTCGGGCCGACCGATTCGTCCGGCAAATGCTGTTGGTGATCGCTTTATACGTCTCGCTGATCGGTCTCGCTAGTCAACAGACGGCTACGCGGTAACTATGGTCCAGTCTGCCATGTTCAAGTCGCCGAGCAGAGAGGCCTTTGAAAGCGTCGCCACGGTGTCTAAATGCGGCCTCAATGTGCAAGCACATCTTCACGGCCGTCCGACTACTCCTGAAGACAAACGGTATGAAAGAAATCTCAAGCCTTGACAGAAGTAATGGTCCTTGCCAAGTTAACGCAAGAGGATTAATTCGGTCATTACAAAGGTTTATTGTTGTATGCAACGCTTCCCTTCTTGTAAATTACGTATTACTGACCTGTGTAGTAATACGTATGATGTCACATTATCAGAGTCATCTGGCCTTCTATGGTTGGTATATATATATATGTCATTCTTCGCCCACATTGCTAATTTGGTGGCCGCCAAGGTTATAGATGCCAATTTGCTCACTTTCAGAGAGTTATCATTAAATCTTTACACATTTCTGGTCTCTGAAAACCGTAAACCAACGTGAACCACTGTGAAAGCACCGTAAACCACTGTGAAAGCACCGTAAACCACTGTGAAACCTGCCGTAAACCACTATGAAGCTTCTGAAGCAGCCAGTCTTTCCAAAAACATTGTTCGGATTCCCGGCACTCGTCAACAAGTGCTCCAGCCAGTGAATCAACAGGCGAAGCCTCGATTAAAATAAAGAGGTTGTGTGAGAGAAATCCGACCTTAATGACGAGGACTTGCCAGACGAAGTGAGTCAACTGGCGTGAAGCGAGACTGTGGGCGCAAGCAAACCTGCGCCGAAATATTTCGCAAGAGTAAACCAAATAATTTACGTACCTGACGTGTCGGACTGAATGAACCCAGGATTGAACTGAGTGAGTCTGGATTCGAACAATACGAATCCGAGGCCTCATATTAACAAAACTCGGGATTCAATTAAAACGGGCTTGGCAGTCCCATTGGGTTCACCTTGGAGGGTGTGTGAAACGGAGTTAATTAAGTAGATTTACGTGAACCAGGGAGGGTATGTGAACCCATTAATCTCAGCTGACCTATAAACAAACCGTTCTCAAGTCGAACCATTGAGTCGGGTGAGTCAGCACACACACACACACATATACACAGGACCCGCAGTGAACGCTAATGAACATTTCCACCCACCCAATCAACCCCCACTACCCACCCTCCCTACCTCCCTCCCCCTTGGCGGGTCCTCAAACCCATCACCTTCCGTAACCCAGGCAGCGATAGCCACTCACACCCGACCACTCGTAAAGCCAGGAGCCGTTGCTGGGTCAGCCCGGGTGACATGTTTGACTCAGCCCGAGGAGAGACTCCGGGCGACGCAGTGTCACACACGATCAAAACAGTTGAAGCGGAGATAACGAGGGAAAGATTTGTGATGCTTTACATTAAGTAATTCTAGAAGTAATCTCACGAAATATAAGGTAATCAGACATAATTATCTATGAAAGGAGAAAAAACCTAAATAATTTATTTTCAAATATCTAATTAACTCTCAGACCAGTTGAAGCCTCTCTCTTCTATCCCCTCTCCCGTCGTGCTCAAGGGTAAATCGTACCGTCGTGCTCCAGGGTCGTACCGTCGTGCCCTAAGGAGCCAAAACATCTCGGGGTACAACATGGAGAAGTAGGCAGGTAGGTGCGTGGGCTCTTCCCTCCCTCCCCCTAGCACGGCGCCACCGTCCGTACAAACGGCCTGAAAAACTCCCGCCGGCGTCAGCGGGGAACGGACGGGACGGACGGAACGGACGTGAGGAACCGAGTGTTGTTGCCCTTCGCGAGTTTTTGCCGGGGTCTCCCGCAGCGGCGCCTGACTCACACCGGAGCGCCGGGGGGTTACTCATGCCAGCAGCTCCTCCGACCGCTACATTTGACGCCGGCGACCGCGTCACTCCCTGCGTCAGGAGGAAGGGAAAGGGCGGAGGGGGTTGGTGTTTTATTTTATCCTGGGAGGGGAGGGACGGAGGAGGAGGGGAGGTGAGGGGAGGGAGGTGGGGAGGGAAGGAGGAGGTGAGGGGTCTTGGTACATGTACTACTTGATTACGACTGTACCGTCATGGAACCGCGGGTGTAAAAGCAGCGTGGGCGGTGTACCACGACGGCCAGGGTACAGCGCGGTACCACACGGTGTACCATGGCAGCTAGGGGTGCAGCATAGTACCACACGGTGCTCCACGATAGCCAGGGTACATACAATACAGTACCACACGCACTATCTCCCTACCTTACATCTTACGGTATAATCCGTACCATCCCATCTTTCATATCATGGTAACACTCGCACCACCCACCTACCCTCCGCCTCACGGTACAACCCGTACCGTCTCCCCACCAAACACCTGTACCACACCTGTCCCCAGGCATAGGATGCATAATTTCTTAAAAAAAAGAAGAGAAAGCAAAACAAATCTAACCACCTTCTTCCACCTCTCAAACGCTGAGCCTGGGGTCCACAACCGCCACACATTGATCTACAACACTACAACTCACAACTCGATGAGTGTGACGCTCATGTCTATATATCACTTCACTTTCCTTCCATAATTCATGTTTTTTTTTTTCACGAATGCACGAAAGCAGAAAGGTGTGTAGAGATGATATTTCAGCGAGGGTTTAAAGGGAAAAGGCACTGGGGCTTGTGTTGGATGTGTGTGTGTGTGTGTGGAGAGATCTGCAGCAGATGATGTGGATTCGATCTACCAAAGTCTTAAAATCCTAAAGGAACCTGTCGCCAGCGACAGAGTCCCACCTCAAGGGTCGTCCCTCCCAGCAGAACCATGTCACGTGTGGTTACCCAGCCCCTGCGTCGGACACAGACTCAAGATGGTAGCAACCAGGATGCTGTTACGCATCAGAGAGGACACATTCAGTCCCAGGGACCCAAAGTCTTCCAAACATCGAACGCAATAAATCACGGAACACACAGTCTGCCTTGCCTCGTCCGCAGCTCCTGTGACAACGACGAGAATAAAGGCAAGTGACCCAACCCTCCCTCCCACAACCAGACAATGTAATACGAAATCTTTGCCCACGAATTCTCACTCATCCTTCCTGGACGCTGCGAGGCTTATGGTGAGTTTCTTTCCGTATGATGACGATCTTAAAAATCCTCATGGGAGTGTCGACTCGAGGTCCAGGTCCGAGGCTCTTTGGTGGTGGTGGTGGTGGTGATTGGCGAGGGCCGTTGCCTGACGCATCCGCGCACACGCTGACGCTCGTGTCTCTTGTTGCGGCTGATTATACACCCACACCCACACACACACACACACACACACAGCGTCCAGGCGACCGTGTGCAGCAGCAGCAGCAGCAGCCAGCTGTAATTCCTTACTCATAACAGCTAGTGACAATGGGACGTGGACGACCTTACGCGTACGCTGGAGAGCGACGCCGCCCTCCGTCCTTTGCCCTTGCTGTGTTGATGTACGTCCACCGTTCATCATAACAGAACCAACTGCTGTACCTGCTCGTGTAACCGACTGCTGTAACTGCTGCCTCTGTAGCCGACCGTTGCTTCGCTAAAGCAAGCGACAAGAGGCGGCGGTGGTGGTGGAGGGAGGGGAAGACCTCGCGTAAGCGGCGGTTGACGTTTTATGAGCCCTAAACTTCTAATTAGCACCTGAGTTAAGTACCTTTATGACGTCCGCCGGGGTAAACCACAGACTCTTCTTCGGGTACCGTCTTCGGGGGAGGGCTATGGGGTAGAGAGAGAGAGAGAGAAAGAAGGGTCACGTCTGTGTACTAAAGTAGCTGAGTCTGTGTTCCATAAGGACATGTCTTCTATGTACTGAAGGGAGAAATGTAAGTAAGTCTGTACTCCGCAGAGGTGAGTCTGTACTCCCCGTTGAGCCAAGTTGTTGTCTTTGTCGCCCTAGAATCATATTTGTGTTTTCCTCGATGCCAAGTCTTTGTTCCTCGGATCAAAGCCTCTGTTTCGAGGAGCGAGGTGCTTATAATCCTCGGATTTATTTCAGGCCTCATCATATCTCCTCCGTCTCTCACCTCTCTCTGGCTGGATTCAGGCGAAATCCTTTTGAGACAACAGGAGTGCGTGTGTGCGAGTGTTGCTACACTCATTAAGTCTACGGATATTGTACTCCATGTGTGGGGCTTGGCGACCACGATTGCAGTCGTGAGTTATCTGACAACATCCTGGTGTGACTTCAAAAGATTGAATACGTGTTCTAACCTCAGCTTCCACAGTGTTGGCTAGGGAGGAGTACTGCCGACGTGGGGTGAATGGTGCAGGCTTGAGGGAATAGTGTGGGCTGGGGTGGAGATATTGCAGGCTTGAGGTATTAGCGTAGGCTGGGGAGAGAATTGCAGACTGGAGACGAGTGATGGAGACTGGGGGCGAGTAGCGCAGGCAGGAGGAGTAGTGCAGGCAGGGGGAGTAATGTAGGCTGGGGAGCGAGTGCTGCAAGACTCTACTGGAGAGGGCCGCTACCCTCATCACTCTTCAACCCGTATTTAATGACGTTTGTACGATGCATAATTTGCATAGGGAGTACAGTGACTTAAATGAGTACGGTGACCCAAGTGAGAATGATGAGTACGATGAACCCGTGAGCATGATGAGTACGATGACCCCAAGTGACTTAAATGAGTACGGTGAACCAAGTGAGAATGATGAGTACGATGACCCCAAGTGAGTATGATGAGTACGATGACCCCAAGTGAGCATGATGAGTACGATGACTCCAAGTGACTTAAATGAGTACGATGAACCAAGTGAGAATGATGAGTACGATGACCCAAGTGAGTATGATGAGTATGATGACCCCCAAGTGAGCATGATGAGTACGATGACCCCAAGTGACTTAAATGAGTACGGTGAACCAAGTGAGAATGATGAGTACGAAGACCCCAAGTGAGTATGATTAGTACATTGACCCCAAGTGAGAAAGATGACTTTGGAAACAAAAGATGACATACAAGAGTGGCATTGACCTGACCACGTAAGCTTCGATGACCTTGAAGACTTGATTCATCCAACCTGAAGACTTGATCTACGAAACGAGTCACCCGAACTCTTATATGAGACGGCCCTTAAATCCGAATCCCCTTTTTTTAAGACTAACGAACAGCCAGTTGACGACGAAGATCAAATGCTTCGAACAGATGGGTCGGTCGGCTGGTTCGTTGACAAGAACTCCTTCGGCGAGACAACTGACAAACAAGTACGTTAACTTGAGCTATGGAGTACGATGACTCAAACCCATTCAAGGCCACAGATCCTAGGACACCGTACCCAGAGAGGATTTATATCACTAATGAATAGTATCGTACGCAGCAGCCGTGCACCCAGTACTCTCTGCGTGGTAACTTAAGCTCCTTGTGGTCCTTCCTCACCTGGGGTCGTCCCCTCTCTCTCTCTCTCTCTCTCGGTACCGTAGGCTCCCGGTGGTCGTTCTTACACACACACACACCCTGGGGTCGCCCTCCGTGTGCCGGGACGCACACAAAGACAACACAAGCCCCTCTCCCCCTCCCTCCCAACACGTGGCCAATGACTTGTCTCGGGCTTATGTGATTCAGTCAAGAAACCTGAACCAGACGCGATACGAGGCTGGATGACGTAATGGGGGTTGACGGGATGGGGCAATGGGTGTGGGAGGGGGAATCTGAGGAGGGGAGAGGGGGCGGCGGCATCTTCACAGCTGCAACAGAAACAGAACAGCTGCAACACCCTCCTGTAGTACTCCTGTGACGACCATAGTCAACCATCACTGTGTACCGGCCCATTGAGAACGTCGGGTATGCCAAGAGTGCACGATGAAATGAAGCAAGAGCGAGATTCTGAATAGCATTCAACGCAATCTTATTGCGCACTGAAGAAATCGTAAAAATGAGAGGGTGTTGTGACGTGGGAATTGTACAAAGCAGTGTGTACATTTGGTGGCATATTTGACCCGTGCTGGTATCAGGGATCAAACACATGACTGGACGAGGCTCTTGGTAAAGTCCGCCATATACTTAACGTTCTTTGATCACTCTCAAGTTGTACTTCTTGAAGTTCCAAGGGGTAAAAAATAAAAGCAGGGGAGAACCTGCTTGCAGGCGGAGTCCACATATCTCTCAGTATAGAGGTGAGGTTTGGTCGGGGCTTCACAAGCACCCACAGACGCATTGCTGGTCATGTCGGCTCCTGGCATGAGGGATGCGTCACTAGGTGTACCTCACAGTCACAGTGGTTTGTCTTGTTCGTGGGGAACACACCTCACTTCCTGGCGAGGGCCCGAGGCGCCTTATGCAAAGACCCCAGCGTGACGAACTGTGCTATACGTCGGTGTCCCAGAACAGCACCTCAGAAATTGAGAGCATTCGATCTTGCTGAATACCTTTGCAGAATTTACTTCGTTACTTCGTCTCGCGTTGTGGGAGGCCTTTAAAGTGTAGTACGCTACTGGTAGACTCGTGGGGAATTGGCCTCCACAGCAAATCAAGTAAGCAACAGTCGTGCATATTTCCCAACACACGTATAGCCAAGACATAAACTCACACAGAAAACAATCACAGCCAAATTCACAAACTGTCACAGATGAGGCCCACAAGCGACCGGTCCTCCTGGTACCATAAACACATCACAGTCACCTGGACTCAAGACTTCAACGAATGTATGCCCATCCTCAACCACCCAGTGCTGAACATGTGCCCTGGCTTCGTTCATACCGTAGATGAACAAAGCTGAACAACCCCAACAGAGTCATCAGCGTCTAATTAACCTACGGGGAACGTTGTCGCTAATGGCGAGAGGAAGAAAAAGAACTTTACAATATGTTCCCAGAGGTTTGCGATGGACATAAACATCAACAAAGTGCTGTGGGCTGTCGGCTCGCCCTCGGGAACGTCGTGGTGAGTCAATTGGCGAGATAAGCGGTTCTCAGGACTTCCCCTCCCTGCCTCCCGCGCCCAAGCTCTTCCCGCCCGCCCCGGGCAGTGATGCCACACAACCTACGGTGGGTGACTGCCTCGAATATTGGGGCGTCACTGTGGCTGACGGATGCCGGTCATTTGGCAACTGTGATCCTAATGGACTCCTCAGCATTGGGGCATCCCGCTGCATCGCCTTATCTCTTCCACTGCAGACCTAATACATCTCAGCGATCACGGTACGCTGAAAACTGTAACTGTACGCTGTACCGATTATTCCCGACACATCTACGTATGCAAATCGAACTGTAACTTTGGATGGATACCTTTAGCATTACTGAATTTAAATTGGTTACTGCTGCTCCATTCCCAGATTCTGCATAGGTCCAAACTGAGAGAGACAATATGTTCAGTAAGAGAAAGAGAACGAGTATTAGATGGAGGAGGGAAGGGAAAGTGAGCTGCAGTGTGTAAGGTGGAAACACTAGCATTGGAGTGTATAGGGTAAGAAGTTAGAAGAGAAAAGATCATTAATGGAGAGAACAAAGAGAGTAGGTGATAGGCGGGAACCCTGAGGAACACCACTGTTGATAGGACAAGAGGAGGAATATCGCCCCATCAACGACTGTTGCAGTGGGACGGCCGGAGAGGACGCTATGTATTAAGAAACAGAGAGATGCAGAAAATTTCAAAGGAATGAAGCTTAGAAAGTAAAGTCTTATGCCACACCCTGTGAGATGTTTTGGAGACGTCGAGACCTACAACAAAAGGTTCACCAAAATCCACGAGAGAGGAAGACCAGAGGTGAATCACGAAGAAGAGATCAGGAAGAAATCTCGCGCTGCGAAAGCCGTGTTGATGCTCAGAAAGAAGAGACTAGGAATCTGTTTCAGAAAGTGATAATTAAGGAGAGTTTCAAAGACTTCTGAAGATAACAGAAGCGAAAGCAATGGGACGAGAGTTGGTAGAGTTTGAGAGGTCTCCTTTCTTAGGGGTTGGCTGCACCAAGGCGTGCTTCCAAGCAGGAAAATTTTCAGATTTCAGAGGGAAGAAACAGGCAAGTAAAAATCGGAGCTTGCTCAAATGCACATTTCTTCAGGACTTGAGGATGTATGACATCTGGGCCATGCGCCTTATCTACCTAGAGAGTTAGGAAATACTTGGAAGACCTTGCGTAAAAATAAATAGCAGATGGCATAAGTTCAGTTGGACGAGAAGATGAAAGCGAAGGAGTATCAGCAGAATCAACAAAAGGTAAATTAGAGGAAGATAAGGTGCCAAAAACGGAGTCTTCATCAGTCTGAGGGGTTGGCAATAGATTGTGAAGGTCGGGAGAAAGGAAGAATGGTTAAACATCAGACTAAGTTATTGGAAGAAAGGAATTCAAACAGCAACAGACCAGTGGGCCCTTTTGGAGATGCGTTTGGTCAAAGACCAGAACGATTCTGTCAGAAGTAGTCAAAGCAGTGCAAATAATTTCCAAGAGAGTGTGCATGACTTTACGAAGAGCATATCAGTTAGTGATCTCGAGCAGAAATGAAAGAGGAGTGATATTCACGGGAAGGAAAGAGTTTCATGGTCCGGTACCAGGCAACAGAGCAGGGACGATCAAATTATATTCACGGAAGAAAGATCTCGTAGAAGATGGGATGCCGGACTCCATCCCAGCCAAAATAACCATCCCGGCCAGCTATGCAGGTATACAGAACATATATAAATATATACACAAGGGCAGCATGACTGCCATAACCTCCTCTTTTCCAAGTGTCTAGACACTAAAACGTGCACGTGATGGAAGTTCAAAATTCAATAGAATATCTCGTGTACCAACCGACAGGCGGTATATCTCGGCGGGCCAGAGACGTTCGTTCATTGCCTCAGAGACAAGACGTGAGAGAGAGAGAGAGAGAGAGATAGGGGAGGTGATTGCCTACCAGCGCCGGGCGGGTGTGGGTGGGTGGACTGAGACAGTCTAGTTACTGTGGGTGCAAGAAGTTACCCATCATCTGTAGGGAGGAAGTATGGCAAGGGGAGCGTGTGTGGTGCAGAGGGAGCGGGGAGGGAAGACCAGGATCGTCACGACTTGTGCAGATCGTCTTGTAAGAACGAGGAGTTATGGGAGGATGGGGAGAGGCATCGACGGATCTCTTACCGAGAAACTGCCGAGAAGACGATCGAGGAACAGGCCGGGACCGATGGTTTATTGGCATGAAGAACGCGTACGAGTGGCGGCCCAGACTCGCGCCTTGCGAAAGGTGTGGTGGTATGAGGGGAGAGAGAGAGAGAGAGAGAGAGAGAGAGAGAGAGAGAGAGAGAGAGAGAGAGAGAGAGAGAGAGAGAGA
>JAYMFT010417742.1:5107-17835 GCA_038088735.1 Panulirus argus | reverse complement strand
GGAAAGACATGAGAAGGTAGAGAGTTCCAAAGCTTCGACGTGTAGGGAAAGAAGCAGTTATCAAAACGACACACCCTTAAGTTGCCAGTGGCCACACAATTTACTGCTATTGTTGCCAATTGATGATTTAAATTTCTGTGCCATAGATTAAATTCTTAGTTTATGTATGATTACATCTCTTACCCATAGATGTCCTAAGCAACTTAACAACACAGCTAGGAAAATATCACACAATACAGTCGCCCATAAATCGATGGCATTATTGCATTATCAAGAAGGGTAAATGTGGGATGTATAGAATTGTGGATGAGAAGAAAACCCATTGAACATACATTGTGGTCAGGTGTATGAAGAGAGAAATCACAAAAATGAATCATCTTATATGTCCTTAAATAAGAGACATGCATACAGCCAGCCATATCTCTCCCATCAACTCAACACCCCTTACACAAATATTTAGGAAAGAATACTACATTTTTTGGGTACTTTCTTCAGTGACATGTGACACAGATATTGTGAAAGAGGATTTTCTTTTTTATTATCTTTATTTCTTTTCACACTCGAGAGAGTTCATTGGTATCATTTGTGCAATTTAAGGGTTAAAGAGAAAATATGCACAGTGACCAGATGATTTAGAGAAGATAGTGTATTAGCTGTGTGATTTGGGTTGAGGAAGTTGTCAGCAGTATAGAGACAAATAGTTAGATTTGTAAATTTAATGATATCGGCAGTCAGGCATGATAGAGTCAGTAAATGTAAGTATTATACACTCTCTTGTGCTATATTCTTTGACCAAAGCAGTATGATTTATGCAGAATTTTCATTTGCCCTTTTTTCCAACCCCTGCACCTTTCTCTTGACTTCATACTCTTTCTCTTGTACATCTCTCAAGCATTTGTTCTTGTTCCTTGTACTTTCTGCTTATACACCTC
Source organism: Panulirus argus (assembly GCA_038088735.1). NCBI lineage: Eukaryota > Metazoa > Arthropoda > Malacostraca > Decapoda > Palinuridae > Panulirus > Panulirus argus. Next base: position 16,903 of record JAYMFT010417742.1, on the reverse strand, counting down.
TCTTTTATCTTTCACTGGCATCTACTTCATCCCACCCGTCACTGCCTATCTCACCTACCCTTCTCCCACCCTCTTAATGCCATACACTTTTCTCGCACATGCCAACTTTGCTTCCCTAAATACCTCCCTTTCCTCACCCCTTCCCTTAGCTTCATTTACTCTCTCCTTTTGTCACTGACCACCCAATCTCTCCAAGTGTTTTTTCACGCAAGTCTCTTTTCTAAGCTCACTTATTTTCACCACTTTCTTATCAGTCACAATAATTCCTCTCTTCTGAAACCCTTAGAAATCTTCACCCTTGCCATCATCAGGTAATGATCAGACATCTCACCAGCTGCCCTTCTCAGCACATTTACATCCAAGTTATTTCTCTACACATGTATCACTTACTATGTAATCCAGGAGTGCCCTCTTACCATCTTTCTTACTCACCCATGTATGCTCATGTATGTCCCTTTTTTAAAATCAAGTATTCTCAATCACCAGTCCTGTTTGAGCACACAACGGCATCAGCTGGGCACCATTCCTATTAACCTTACTGAATATCCCATGACCCCCAGTTATACCTTCAACTATCACATTACTCACTCTTGCATTTGAATCAACCATCCTGGTATAAAATTTCCTTTTTATTTAAGAGCAATCAGTCATTATTTGAATAATTCCTGAGATTACCTTAACATTTTTGTTTTAATGTTTATACATCACTGATGCACAACAGATGTTTTTCTTTCTCTAAAATTGCTGTATCTTTTTGAAACCTTTAGTTCTCTTCTCTGCGGTACATCTTAATTCATGTTTTGTTTGAGGTTTTCTTCAGATCAGTTGTGGGAACGTCATGGTGTTGCAGGTGGCAAAGAGAGGGTGAGATCTAAGGAGGAGGTGGCGTTTGTAATGAAGGAAGTTATGTGAATATTTGAAAGTATGTAAGGAATGATTTAAAACTTGTTCATGAGAAGTACAGTAAATTAGGAGAGATTGGTGATTGTTATTGCTTAAGTGCCTGATAATGAAAGGAGTGAATATCTACCTATGTACCTATCTATGAGTACCTGTGAGAATTTGTTGTTATGGCAGGTTTAGCATGTAGCACTCTTCTTAGAATTTTTATGATAGTAGAGAATGGAAGAGATGGGGCCTCACAAATGTACAACTCCCTCCCCATACTGTGCAAATAGGTAAAATAGGGGATTACTTATACACTGAAGAGTGATGTTTCTCCCAACCACTTCTCATTCCAGCACTTTTCTTGCTTGTTGTATAATGCTATTTTTTTTAGCAGCTACTCTAGTGGCATATTTATCTATTCTAGGTTCATCCAGTACTATATTCAATCATGAGTCTAAATTTTTTTTCTGTAGTCATTCACTTTAAAAATTGTTCCATCCTCCTTGTTGGACAATGTATCTTTTTCTGAAACCTTCTTGGTATGTGTCCTGGAATTACTCTTGATTCATTGATTTTGTATCTTCCTTGATTGGTCACTTTCAAGTTTAAGAAATTTTTCTTTAATCCTTATCTTTGTTGCCTGGCATGTATTATCATATATATGTTGCTTCAATGTTTGAGATTATAAAACTCTAGATCTATTAATGTTTAATGGTATTTTATAAGCTTCAGTCCATATATTTTACTTGTGAAATGCATTTGTATTCTGTATCTGTTGTTTAATTCAGTCTGTTTTCTAGTGATTGTATGGCACAGTAATATTCTAGTTTACTTCTTATATATACGTCAAACATATTTATCATTAATTGTCTGTCTCCTGTTGCAAATGTTCTCAATATCATTCTACTCATTATTTGGCCAGAAAGCACAATTGTTTTAATATGTTCCTAAAATTCAGGTTTTTCACTTATATTAATTCCCATATCCATGATGGAGATTTAGCTCTCCAATTTTTTTCCTGTTGGGCGTCAGTATGTAGTTACTGAAATAGTATAAATTTCCCCATGACATATGTTCAAATTTCTCAACACTGAATTCAAATAAATGCTCCTCTGCCCATCTGTAGATCATATCCAAATCTCTTTGTAGGTTTTCATATCCTTCACATGCTCCATTGCTTTACTTACTTTTGCATCATCTGCAGAATATCTGACTGCACTCAGCATCACTTCCTTATCTATGTGGGAGATTTCAATTAAAAAGATTACTGTGGCCAGAGCTGTTCCTTGCAGTGCCCATGATAGTACATCTTCTTCCTCAGACATGTTTCCATTTGCAGCTACTTTGAACTTTCTGTTGGTGAGAAGTTCTTTGATTTGTTTTCCTGTTTCTCTTTTCCACTCTTTTACAGTAGCACTCCCTGTTTATTATCAAATGCTGTAGCAAAATCAAGCAGAATAATGTCCATTCTATTCTGCCCAAATGATAATGCTTTTACACATTGCAATCATAAGCCACTTTATTCATAGTGAGTATTTCTAGACAAGTATATCCGATAACTTTTAGTTAGTATTTGTTAAGTTGGTATAATTAAAAATGAGTTGAAGATTGGTCAGGTAGGGGATTTTAGCTGCTGTGTATATTAAGAATTAATTAGCAGACTGCAGCTTGGTAATCTGCACATGTTCATGCTTGTCAAAATTCCCATTGTAAATGGTTTTAAGTAGTATTCTTTTTATTTCATTCTGTCTGTGATTTGAATAGTAAACTTATAAAGTATTATATCATACTCATTAATGGATAACCTATGCAATTTCCAGACTGCCAAAGTACTAGTAGTGTATGTCAGGTTTCATGAAATATCTTTATTCACATTAATTTTGTTTGACTATCTGAAGTCACCAAATCCTTTGTAGGTTATTGGAAGTGAGCAATGATGTGCCGTCAGTGATCTCTCAAGTGTTGCTGACACAGTACTGTTCTGTACTAGTTCAGCGGTTGAGAGACAATCACCCTGTGCTGCCACAGTCTCCTTCCAAACTGCCTCAAGGCAAAGTTCCGGTAAGACCTTTGTAAGGAGTTTTCCTGTTGATCACATGAAACTTTTGGGTAATTAGGTTTTATTAAGCAGTCTAACAGTAGTTCAAGAAATCTAAGTAAGAAAAAGTTTCCGTATTCTATATTTAATAAATGTAGATACCTACAGCTGTCAATCTGTCAAAAGGTTTGGTTATACAGACAGGTGTCATATGGAAACCAAACTACAAACAAAGCATCCGTCCTTCCTCCATGCGTCTAGGTCCTATTTTTTGCAACTAGGAGCAAGGAGAAAAGAAGCCTGCCAGAAAGGTGCTGAACAATAGCTGATACTAGTAGTTATACTTCCTTTCACCTTAGGTGAGTGCAACCAAGCATAAGTTGATTTTCAGCACTTTATCTCAGTTTTGATATCTATAGTCCATTAGCACCCCCCCTTTCATTTTCCAATTTATTTAGGAATAGCATCAAGAGCATATGAAGGAAGACCTCATATGCTCACATCCAGTTTCTAGCTGTCAAGTATAATGTACCAAATCAGTGGGTGTTATCCACAGTCAAGCCCCACAAACTACACAACGGTTTACAATGATCACTTCATATGCCATAATTCAACCCATGGACAGCACAGATACCAAGCTGTCCAACTCATTCTGTCCAGTGTGAACCTCTTGCCCACCAGAATGTTAGGCCACAATACTCCAAACTGTCCATCACTTCATATTTCCATCTCCTTGGTAAGTCCCTCACTTGCTCCCATCACTTCTGACAAATAGGTTCTCTTTGTCAGTCTTTCTTCACTTAACCTTTCCATATGCAGTGCCTGCCAATGAAGTTGGCATGAGTGGGCTGCAGCACAACCATCAAGGATAAACATGAAACAAAATTATTATAACTGTGTATTCACCCCCAAATAGTACTTTATTGGTTTCCCTTTCCTTTCTATACACTCCTTGAAACAATCAGTAACAGAATCAGCAAGGTTCTGAAGACATTTAGGGTCTATCTTTGCCAAAATTTTATGAATGGCTGCTACCAGTTTAAATAGCTATGAAGTATCCCTATTATGTAACTTTATTTTCATGAGCTCCTACAAGTTTACTATCAGATTCAAAACTGGTGAACGTCTGTGCCAGTCACTGGAAAACTCCACTGCACAATCCTTAAGCCAATCACTGACTAGTTTGGCAGTATAGGAGGGAGCCCCATCCTGGATGAACACTTCGGTCCTGTACTTTTTGAACAAATCTGGAAGATGGTCACATAGCATCTCGAGGTTACTATGTATGCTCATAGTTTCACTCATTGGCAATGCTATAAGGTCCCCAACATGGTAATAACTGAAATAATCCCATACCATAAGTGAAGCAAGGAACTGTACAATGTTTGCATTGTACTTGGGATCAAGTGGATCACAGCCTGGTCACCCATGCATATTTCCACCATGGCCACCTGTCACAGAAAAGGTGGACTTATAACTCCACAAGACACTTGTGAACCTAGCTTTATCACACACAACATATTTCCTGCAAAAATGGACTTGTTTCCTCTGTCACCTACAGATTACGAGCTGTTTGGGATGCAACCTATAGCTCTGACATGTTAGGTCCTAGCGTAAGTGGCACTGCATTGTCCTTACCGACACATCACTGAGTAGTCTAGGTGTTTTCCTTTAATTCTTTTGCATTCAGGCTAGGATATGCATCCGCCTGAAGTTTTAATACATTTAGAGAATATAGTTTTTTTGCCTTCCTAGGTCATTTCACATGGTCAGTGTAGCAATGCTGCCACTATCATTAAATTTCTTCACACATTGTTGTACTGATTTCAGGCTCAGACTGGTGATATTAGAATTTTCCTTAAATGACTTATTTTCCTGTAAAGTGCAACTATAGAAGCTATTTTGTCACATGTAAGGTGAGTATTTCTAACCATAGTAAGTGATAGAGGTATGAAAAGTGAAAAACAAAATCCAGGGCATAAGTGTGGAGCACAACAAAGTTCTCATGCATCTTACAACAGCTAAACTGCTACTGAGGCAAGCTCATGTTATATGCAGGCAGGTCATGTAGTTGCCACTGCTCGCTAGATGGCACCAGCTTCACTGGTGAAGACCGACACTATTTTAGATGGGGTAAAGTGATTTTTGTCAGTATAATTGGTGCAGGACCGCTCATCAACTTCATTAGCGGGTACTGTATATGTCATATTTCAGCAGTGTGACAGTAAGCAATGCTAGTGCCTTTTAGCACTTTTGGTGTTGCAGGGAATGCACAGAAAATTAATTGTGGAGTGGTATGGTAGGTGAAACTTAATACTTTGAGGTGGTTTGGGCTTGTGAAAAAAAAAGGAAAATGTGAAGTTTACAAGGAGATTGTATGATACTACGATTAAAGGGACTGGTGTGAAAGAAAGACCACCTGTGATGTGGAGAAAAAGAGTTGAAGAGTACTGGAAGAAGGAAATGGTGGAAGAATGTATGGAATGGTGTATGCAAGGGAGGCATATAACGACAGGGATAAATGGAGACTCTTATGTTATGGCCCTCCCTTTGGTGGGAGTTCCTGAAGGGAACAGGCATCAGAAATATAGATATATATGTGTGGTGCATATGTGTGCATGTATGTATATATGTGTGCATGCGGGGGGATGGGGTATTTTTTTCTTCGTCTGTTTCCTGGCGCTACCTCGCTGACGCGGGAAACAGCGATCAAGTATAATAAATAAATAAATAAATAAAAAATAGAGAGTGCCTTTTGAAATTTAGAATTACAGTTTAGGATTATATTCATTTACTTTGCTTCTTTTCCAGTCTTATCAAGGACTGCTTATTAATTAATGCTGAAGTTTGAAACAATTTGATGACACTAGTTGGAGTAAGAATTTTACATTCTTTTTTAGAGATATGCATATTTCTGAAAAGGCAGTGAAATGTCCAGGGTAAACTCCATCTGAAGGCTGCCTGTTCTGTAGTTGTTTCTAAAGATAGGGATTTAAACCTGAATGCAGCATCAGTCATTCATTGCAAACACCTTGAGGATACTTAGCTGACACCATAAGATTGAGGTCTTCTGCTAACAAGAATATATCCTCTGTGGTGTCCAAGAGAGAAAAATTTTGGATTAGAAATACTCTTGACCACTTATAGTGCTGTTCATGATGAAGCAAAGGCTCTAAGGGAATCAGCTGGAATTTTTGGAATAATTTTGGTACAATAGGTTTATGTCTGCAAGACATTCCTGATGACTGTCTGCTCCATCCTTTATTAGAGGCATCTGTTTAATCTTGAAGATGTGGGTGATGCTGTGGTACAGCAGATTGTTAACTGGCAGTAGATTACCTCCAGAGTGATTTTTTCTTAATACTGCTGACCCCATTGGAAAAGGTCCCATACTCTGAAAGGACCAAGCCTGGAAATTTAAGGGTTCCAAAGATCAAGAATTATCAGAAAATTTGAAAAATTATATTAGTCATCAATTTATAGAAAATATCCAGTTAAAGAAAAGGAAAAAATCTGGTAGATTATCTAAATTTGTTCCTGAACAGACATTTGAATTTGGTGTGCTGCACAAGCTTGGCTTGTCAGACATTTAGTGACTTTTGCTGACTCATTCATCTGTATCTCTTCTCTGTTACCACCATTGGATTACTAATGCATAAAGAACTTCTCAAATTGCTAACAGTTCAATATCCACTGAATCATTAGCACTATAATTAGTTCCCCAAAGACTATTGCTAATTTGCCACTAACTGATGTAGACCATATCCTAGAGCTGTATCTAACTCCATCATGTTATATTGGTACCTGTGACAACAGGATTCTTTCTTGATACTAATCATAGTTGCTAGTGATATAAGGCATCTCTGCATATTGATAAAGTGCATTTTTTTCAAATTAATTGATGGCAGTATAAGGGAAAGCCAATGAGGTCAAAAGGAAGTGCAGAGGTTGAAAAAGAGGGAAAATGAGAGTTTGGGTGAAAGAATATCAGTGCCTTTTCCTTTCTGTGTTTTCTATTGAATTTTGGGTACTGTAGTCTCCGTATGCTAAGTTAGCAAAGAAGCCATGCCCCTCCATAATAACCAGGGTCGCTGATTGGTTCATATACAATGTTTGTGTCACTATCCATATATTCACACTAAGTGTGTTTATAGTTTGTAATCTTCTGTATGATAATGTTGAAAATTGGGAATATAAAAATTTAAATAATTTTAAGGCATTAGCACTTAATATTTGCCACAAAACAAAGAAATGATAAATAGGCTTAATATGGAAATGATATTGTCCATGACCAACTGCTTGTGATACATGTTTAACATTTTTAACATCCTCTCTAAAGTGTTAATGCCCTAAAATTATTTAAATTTATATGTTCCCAAGTTTTAACATTATTATACAGAAGAACAGGTCTAATTATAAACAGTGAACACACTTAGTGTGAATAAATGGATAGCGACATGAACATTGTATATGAACCAATCAGCTACCTTATGTATGGAAGAGGGGCATGGCTTCTTCGCCAACTTAGTGTACGGCAACTATAATGTTGGTCATGGATTTCCAGCAGAAAAAATAAATGCTATTTGATTGACATTGATATATATTTTGCTACATTAATACATTATTCTCCTAAAGATGGAGCAAGGTGATTCATTATAATTAAAACATGCCAAACATAATAACTAGCAACCCCACAGATACAAGGAAGGCAGGTTACATAATTATTTTAGAAGATTTCATCCATTTTGATGCATTGAATTAATGAGAAAAGGGGCCAATACTTTTTTGGAAGAGTGTACAGAGTGAAAAGATGTAAATCATGATCACATCTGGAAGTCCTGATTCACAGTTTTACATTCTTTATAATTTTGAATATATTAGAACAGATGAATGCTCAGTTGTCAGTTCATGTATTTTTAATATGATGGATACTCTTGTTATTGTTTCAAGGCATTCTTGACCGTACATGTTCTGCTTCATGGGTAAGGGAATGTTAATGCAAAGGAAAGAAAGAACTGCCCTTTTTTGTGCAGAGAAAGGCTGCTAGTAAAGTCATAAATTAGAAACATCTTTTTATTGTAATTCTACTTTTTGCTATAGTTCTTAATGTTGATAGTTTAAGTGCTTCAATAGTTTTAAGAAAAATAATGATCAGAATGGTTAATCTTATAGTATGAGAGATAGACTAGTAAGAGATGTCAAGATGGGGTTTTAATGTGAAGCATACCATAGCACAATTTTATTTTTTGACGTGGTACAGTACTCAAAAGAAAATGTGTAACTCTGTGAAGATCTTTGATTTGGTTTGTTTTATATTTTTTGATATGGGAAGCAGTTAATGCGGAATATTTATCATATTTCAGATAAGTGAAGTTGGTGCTGGAAATATGGGGTCAGCAGCAGCTGTGTCCCATGGAAGTAACTCCCAGGAGAACTCTACTGCCACCCAGACAGAATCAAGCATGTTCTCCCTTACACCCCACCAACATGCTGGGCTCATTCAGTCTTCAGATTTGTCACATCGGCCAAACCATCATGGATCTCACACATTTAGTTTGACATCATCCACAGGATCTACAGCCATACATAGTTCTGCTCATCCTTCTCACTCCTCATGCCATGCAGTGGCACACTCCTCTGGACTCTCGTCATCACCACATCCGTCTCCTCACTTAACAGCAACCTTGTTCCACTCTTCATCTTCAGGCAGTGGGCAGTGGCAGGTTGCACTTTCAGCACCACTACCGTCACCCAATGAAAATTCAGCTAGTGGTGAAACTCCAGTTGACAACTCTGTCAATTCAATGAATTCTCTTCCAGCTTCCCAGCCTGAATCTTGGGCAGCAAGTAGCAGCATTGAACAGGTAGCCGAGAGCCCAACACCTACATCACGACCTGATTCCAGATCAGCCAATAGTGCTGTTCATGCAAACAGTGGAGTTGCTGTAGAATGGGCTGAACCAGAACATGAAGAAGCGATGATGGATGCCCTTGTTGAACCCATATTGCCAGTGCATGACTTAGCTGAAGCAGATCAGTCTCAAGGTATCACTCCCTGGGTTTCTCTGTGTTATAAAGTGTTTTGATTTTTAAGGATTCCTGATATGCACAAAACTATCACCCAACTCTTGTTTTGTGTACATTTCCATTAAGTCTTATTTAGAGGAGAAAAGTGGTCACTGATTATAGTTTTGTAGCTCTTCCCATCTTGTATTTGAATTGCATACATTTATGCCGTGCCCTTCCTTCAAAGTCTGTATCTTTTCTTAAAAAATATTTTGTAATACCTAATTAGTAAGCTTTCTCCATTTTTTTTAACTGTTACATCCCCATCACACCGTGATATACGATAAAACAATTGGATATAAAAAATATTGTTTGCTAGGACTTTGTCTGGGTTACAAGAGGATTAAATTATTGGCATATATTCCATGAAAAGGTGCACATATGTTTTCAGAATACATATCTTTTTTTTTATGTTAAAGGCTCCAGTTGTAGACAAAAGTCCACATCAAGGCTGGACCTTAATAAGCACACTGTAGTATACGATAAAACAATTGAACATGAAAGATGATGTTTGCTAGGACTTTGTCTGGGTTACAAGAGGAATAAATTATTGGGTTATATTCCATGAAAAGTTGCACATATGTTTTCAGAATACGTACCATATTTTTTTATGTTGGATGCTCCAGTCATGGACAAAAGTTCACATCAAGGCTGGGCCTCAATGTAGAGAGAATTATGAAAGGGAAAAAGAAAAGACAAGGGAAAGTATTTATGAATTTAGGAGGAAGTGAAAAACCTGTCTTTTATAATGTACTATGTCATAATTATTGGGAAAGACATGAGAAGGTAGAGAGTGCCAATACTTCGAGTTCGAGAAGTTATAACATAAATGACATGATGACCCTCTTGTTTCCTATTCCCAGTGGTGAATTATCATTAAATTGTCAATAACTGAAATACTTACTTTTTCATTATGTAAATTACACCATATCATGATTATGTAGTGACCTGTTTGAACTGTATGGAGAGGGAGTTTTAAACTTGTGGGACCCAGTCTCTTGAACGACCTTTACTATTATGCAACTTCTTGAATTAAGTATGCTGTCTGTATTAATGATGTTCCCAGTCATTATGGTACATTCATTCACCACTCTGTCTATCTATCTATATCTCTGATGCCCATTCCCTCTGGGAACTCCCATCAAGGGGTGGCCACAGCAAAAGAGTCTCCACTTATCCCTCTCCTGACATGCCTCCCTCACATACACCATTCCATGTATTCTTCCTCTGTTTCTCTCTGTGCACACCTTTCACCCTCCTGCATGTTCAGGTCCAGATCACTCAAAATCTTTTTCACTCCATCTTTCCACCTCCAGTTTGGTCTCCTACTTCTCCACCTCTGACACATATATCCTCTTTGTCAACCTTTCCTCACTCATTCTCTCCATACGTCCAAACCATTTCAGCACACCATCTTCTTCCCTCTCAGCCACACTTTATTACCATACATCTCTCTTACCATTTCATTACTTACTCGATCAAACCACCTGACACCAGATATTAACCTGACACATTTCATTTCCAACACATCCACTCTCCTCTGGACAGCCTTATCTATAGCCCATGCCTTGCATTCATGTATTGTTGTCAGGACTACTATTCTTTCAAACATACCCATTTTTACCCTCCCAGGTGCATGTGTCCAAAGGAAAAAGGCTATGGTAATTCTTTTGTAGACAGTTCAGTCCTGTGATTTGCTTCTTAATGGTACTGAAGTTTTATTTAAAATCTATTCACAGGTTAGTGCAGTTGCTCTGGCAAAACTATTAGAGCATGGTGTAACAGTCAATGATTCTCGCTTACAAGATATCATAGTTCAAGGTGATCAGGTAAGTAATTGAAGAGGAATGAACTCTAATTATAGGGTGCTTGATAACGCAACTTATTGTATAGTGCGAGTCACTCCGTACGTAGCTTGATAAAGGATATATTTTTCTGAATATGATAAACTGATTTGGAATAATCTTTATATAATGCTTTCGCAAGATTTTTATATTTCTGTATTTCTCTACTGGGCAGGTTTTAAATTACCTTGTAACAATTTCTTGGAGTAGACAAAGAAGGATTTAATGCAAAAGAAATGATGGTAACTTTTAATACCCATGGTACTAGTTTAATTTATATTTTACAAATTTGTTTCTGATCAGGTTTTCTCACCTGAGGGTCGAATTCGAACGAGATCACAACGTGTAGTTCGACCAGAACAGTGGACCCAAGTTCCTGTGCTAGTAAAGATCTTTAAACTCCTAATCAATGAACTTGCTAATGCAATTGACTCCAACATGACAAAGGATGATGAAGAGGTGGGATAGCATCTGAGTTGTATATATATATATACACAAGATTTTCGTTGCAAAAGTTGTTTGATGAAATATAAAGAATTAGGGGAATTATATACTAAGCTTCATATCAGATAGTTTCTTTAGTGTGCATGTGCATTACATATGACAGTTAGAGAATGGATGTGAGAGAATGAGGCCTTTCTTCGTCTGTTCCTGGTTTTACCTTACTAGTGTGGGAAATGGTGAATAAGTATGAAAGAAATGAAGAACATTCATTTTATGGTTGCAACACAATTAGATGTTAGAGATGTGCTCAGCAGTGACACTTTCTTTCAATTTACTTAACTGTTATGTTGATGCCTTGCAGCAGGAGTCAGAAGATGAGTGCTGGGAAGATGATGAGGAGGAAGGTCAGGCCAATGGTGATGCCACTTTAGCCTCCATGTTTGCCCCATCCAGTAACTTTCCTGGTTATGATACTGATACAGTAGATGATGAGGATGACCCTGATGCTGTGAGTTG
>JAYMFT010417731.1:0-17836 GCA_038088735.1 Panulirus argus | reverse complement strand
GGAGAGACAGCTATAGTGCCGTCAGGACGGAAAAGTGAGGGAAAGGTAGAGCGACAGAAGTTGTTAGAGATGCCCTTTGCGAAAGACCAGAAAGACCTATCCATGGATGATGAGGATACACCAAACCTCCAGCAATTCTTGGCAATATAGCACACAGGACACTTGTTCTCCATACTTGAATACCAAACACCCCTAAAAAAGTACTACAGCCTCATAAGTTTTGAGATGGGTTGTAAAAGATTTACTGTAATATGTTGTTAACATTGTAGTTGTGTCTCATTTTTCAGAGATGATCATTTTCAGCTGGGTGATTGTTATCCATGAAGTGTAAGAAGCAAAGCAACCAGAGAAAATTGTCCTTTGTCCTATAGTTTGCATGTATTGGTATCCCAGTAAGGGGATCATTTCCCAGTACTCATTCAGTACATATTTTTTAAGGTAGACATTAGTAATGAGAGATTGAAAAATACTTTTATACCCTCAACTCTTATCAATCCAGTGATTTATGTGTGATAAAGACAAGATCAAATGATTTTCAGTCATGAATTTGCTATATTTATTTGTTCCACTGACAGTTAATGACATTATCAACGAAATAACTTCATAGTCAAAAAGGCTTCAGAGTTATCATTTTTTTTAGCCTGATATTCTTGTGGCTAGTCATCATTAACACCAAAATTTCTGATATGAAAATCATGAATGTATGGCTGGAGGTCTGAACCATCACTTCTCCCAGATGTTTTATATTTTTATATGTAGCATTCACATAATGTTTAAAAACTAATTTTGATATGTAGAAACACCACAAAATTCAGACCCTTATACTGTACACTAAAAATTTTCCACAGGGTCAAATTTGGTACAGAGAGCAATACGGGCCATGGCGTCTGACGATGCAGATGAAGTTGTGCTGGAAACAGAGATTACCAATAAGCCAGCCCTTAAATTATATGAAAACTTAGGATTTGTGAGAGACAAACGACTGTTCCGGTAAGTATGCAATAATTTTCCCTCAATTATTGAAATTGAGGGATACATATTATGTCTTCATGCTTAATGGCTGTGATTTCTTTGGCATCTTAGACATCCCAGGTAGTAGTCAGTTCTCTATATAGCCACCCATATTTGCTCTCTACCAATATTGAATAGTCTGCTGTACATTCTCAAATCCTTCTAAGTGGAATTAGGGAGAAAAAGAGATCTGAGTAGCATTATTAATAGAAGAAACAGTTATGATATTGTTGGTATGGAAAAGGGAAGAAATCATAGATTAGCAAAAGTTGTGTGAGTTATTTTTGTCGAGACCAGGAAAATTTGTAATGGAAAGAAAGGGATCATTCAGCCTCTTTTGTTTTTTTAAGGAGTGCATCATCTCATGAATAATAGACTTGCATTGATTTCAAGTAGAGGGGTAAAATAGGTGATAGGCAATAGAAGGAAAGTTTTCTAAACCCATTATGTAAATTCCCTTCCCTGAATGGACTCAGAACAGGCACAATTGATCATTAGACTGGATATAATCCAAAATGATGTGATATATTCCTGTATTCCTACAGCAGTAACCTTTTCTCTGTGCTAGGCAGAGACAGAAGCATCTGAGGAAAGACAGTAAGGAAGATGATAATATGTTAGTCCACTCAGTGCTTCCAAAGTACCTTAGTTGGTGTTCATAGGGAGTATTTAGAGGAGAAGGAAGTGCAGTGAGTGAAGAGACATGTGCTGGAGTTTATCAGTTAGACTAGTGTAGGTGAAATTTTATCATGTTATGAATGAGAGATAAACACCAGATTCTGAGTGTTTGAATGGTGGTTATGACATCAGTAGAATGGTTGATGTTTGTACTAGATCATAATGTAATCCCTTTGGGCTTCAAACTTTCCCAGCTCACCAATATTTATGCAGCAGGAGTTTTCCTTGATGGGCAAAGTATGATTCTCGGTTCTTCACTTGATTTGGCAGCTTTAGGAAATAAATTTCAGGCAGTTGTGGACAATCTTCAGTCACATGTGAGCAAAGACTGGATAATAAAGTCTTTAGGTGTTGAGAGAGTTTTGTTTGTTTCAGCAAATAAGGCAGTTGGTAGAAGTGAATGCTGTCCTTAAAACACCCTCTGAATCTGGCAGAAAGTGTTAGCTGAGGTCTTCAGAAAATTTTATGCAATCGTATCCCTCAGTGAGCAAACTTTTAACTAGAACATGATAGAAAAAGTTTCTGGGTGTGATATTAAATGTTTTTGAAGTCTCAGTAAGGAAGTTTTTATTCATATCCTGTGGTTATTCCTTTCACTGCAGCAGGTTTATGATCCTGCAACCACTTCCGTTATGGCTGATTTTTGGAATTTGGGAAAAGAATGATTTTAACTGTGGCAGTGAATAGTCCTTATCCCTGATTATGCAAATTTAGAAATTGTTTGGATACAGTTGTTTACATTGTTGTTGTGATGCATATTGTCTGTTAGTGTAAGTCATTCACCACTGCCAGACATATAACTTATTTATTTCGTTTTTCTTGCTCTTGTTACACCAGCATATGTTTGTGTTACCACATATCAGTTTTTATAGGTACAACATTTGTTATGCATGAAAAATTTTATTGAAGATTTACATTAGATCCATGAAAGTATCTGCTACTGTAGCAGCATGATTTTGTCATACTGCTCTTGCCAGCATCATGAGGGTAAGTAATCTGAAAAGGGATAAATAACTGATCTGCTTTATGGAAATGTGTGTGGCAGTGGCTCTTCCACTGGGAGAGAAATGAATGTCATCTTTCAAAACCTGTATTTTGTGGCAGTGATACTACAACTATTGATGAAAAATTTTCGTGTAGAAGATTTTGTCTCACTTATTTTACCCCACATTTTTGAGCACAACCCTTGTTTGGAAGTAACCAGCTCATAACTTCTCCCAGGGTGAACAAAGACAGAATTTGTGAAGTTTGACAGCTTCACATTCCTTGCTGTACTTACCTGCTTCTAAGAGCCCATACTTAAACTGAGTCATTGCTTGGATAATGAAGAGTTGAGCTTAGATCTTTCACTGGTTACCTATCATATGATTATTGGTACTACGTCTCCACTACCAATGTTGTAGTGGTTTATCAAACTTCAGTCTTCTCTCTTACTGTCAATATGGCTTCCTTAAGGCAAAATCTGCTAGTGCTATCCTTTCCTGTCTTACTAACATCTGGTTATCATCTCTTAAAGATTTTGGAGAGTCCTAAGCTTTTGAAATGGTGTGGCTTCAGGTCTTGCCTCTGAGCTCCAATCTTTTGGCTTCCTTCCCTCATTTTGTTGCCTTATGTCTAGTTTCCTCTCTGACTGATCTGTCTCCATAATTGTTGATGGACTAACCTCTACACCTTTCTATGTCAACAGCAGTCTCACTCTTGATTCTGTCCTGTCTCGCATACTCTCTCTTCTTTTTATTAACAATTTCCTTTCTTAAACAGGTAACAAAATATGTTCATAAGCCAAAGACTCAAAACTGCATTCCTCTACTTTCATTAAGTCTGCTCCATCCTCTCTCTCTTCATCTGCATCTCAGACTTGGACAGGATCTCTGAATGAGTAAGATTAAAAGTTTAATGCCTCCAAAATCCAGTTTATATCCATTTTATTCTCATAAAAGTATTGCAACTTTCTTATCTCTTTTGATGGATCTGTAAATTCACTACTTAGCACAGTGAAAATTCATGGTATGGCTGTGACATCACACTTGTCATGGAAACCTTACATTAAGCAAATAGCTTACTGACCCTCTTAAGAAGTTAGGCACCATTTGTATCTATCTATCTATCTGTATATCTGTCTCCAGGAACCCCCATCAAGGTAGTGCCATAGCAAAAGAGCGTCCTCTTATCCCTGTCCTTACATACCTCTTTTGCATACACTATTCTATGCTTTTTTACTTCATTCCTCTTCCTACTGTGCTCTTCTGTTCTATTTCCCCATGTCACAGGTGGTCTTCCTCACCCACGAACCCCTTTAATTGTACTGTCATGTACTCTTCTTGTAAACTATCCATTTTTCATTATTGCCTCAAGCCCAAACCACCTCAGAAGTATTACATTTCACCCACTCAACCTCCACAATTTTTCCCTGTACATTCCCTGCCTTACCAGATGTCTTATGTACCCCTTCATTTTTTTCTTCATTCTATACAGTCAATCACATGCTCCCCTCAAATAACTCATTTCCACAGCCTGGGTTCAAGGCCTCTGTCACAAAGATCATAGAGCCTTATATAAATGTTGAAAATTTCCTTTCTTTTGAAAAGTGGCTTTAGTAATACAAAGGATTGATCTTTCCTTGTATGGAGTGTTGTTCTCACATTTAGGGTTGTTCTAGCTCTACATTCTTTCTAGACAGAGTTAAGGTCAAAGCAATGCAACTTATCAGTTCTTCCAGGCTATCCTCGCAACTTGACTCACTCTCCTGATTTTACAATTTTAGTTCACTTTCCCTCTTGTGGAGCTATTACATTGGTTGTAGCAACCAAGGGCTAACCACTAGTGTACCCACACCATTAGCTTGACCGCATAATATTCGGCAAGCTACTTTGTCATGATTAGTTTGTGGTCATTGGCAACTCGGGTTGGCAGTCTTGATAATGGTTTTTTCCTATGAAGCTTTGGGGCTCTTTATTCCCACATATCTTTTCTGCATCCCCCAGAATTCTGGAAATACCTTTCCTCTTATTGCTTTCTCTCATTAACCCCTTGGTATATTTCTAAGTGAACTTGACCTTGATGTAGACATATGTTTGTGACCACCTTTTATGAAAAAAAAAAATCTTGAAGTGATTGTTTTCTTATTTTCAGGTACTATCTAAATGGAGTGGATGCATTGCGATTAAAACTTTGGCTTAGATAAAAGAAAGGTAATTAAAAAGTTTTGTTGTTGATTTTTATTCTAGAGATAATTTTAGCACATCACATTAAATGCAAAGTTTATGTAATAATTGAGAATGTTATTTGCTGTAGCTTTCTCCACCTTTTTCCTTGCCTTCACTGCCCCCTTGTTTAAATCTGTTTTGTACCTTTTGCCCTCTTCTCTATGAAACAGTAGTAGACTCTAAGGAAAACAATTAATGAAGACAGCTCACAGGAAACATGAGATGATTGCAGTGAGTGTTCCAGTCATATACTGATGAATATAATTTCATATAGACCACCATAATTTGAGCTAAATGATCTTAATGAGATTGTAGTCAATGTCAGACACACTAAAAGGGTTAGACAAGCTTAAACCAGTTGTTTTATGGTCTGGGGACTTTACGGTTAACATGGATTTATACTTGGTAAAAGTAGACTCAATTATTAGCTGACTACAATAGTACCTGTGAAACTGTGATGTATGGAAATGGAATGGATATTGTATTTCTTGACTTTTTCAGGCATTTACCAAAGTATACCACATAAATATATTCAGGAAAATAGTAAAACAAAATGTTTAAGGTAAAATGTGTAGATGGATCAAAGTTTCCAACAAACAGAGAATTCAGAGTAGTAGCAGATGTAACCATTTCTGATGAAGATGTATTGCTGGGTATGCCACAGACATCTGGGAACTTGCAAACATAAAAACATCCTGAAATCCTCCAAATTCCCTAACTCTTACCCCTTCCTGTTGCTCTACATAACTACTGTCATCAGTACCCATTCTCTGTGAAAAGCTGATCCACAACAGAATTAAGCAAGATGTCCTTTTCTTGCCCACTCAGCATGACTTTAAAGCCAAGCACTTCACACAGCTTATCCTAGATGGCTTCAACCAACCATAGCCCCTCTCTTGCATTGTGTTAATGGCAATAGATATCAGCAAAGTATTTGACACTGTTCCTCGACACGTCTTCCTACAGAATGTATTTGACACTGCCTACCAAAACTTGGTTAACTGTTTCCATTTCTCAAAGAGCATTTCTTTCTCTAACCCCATTCAATATCTTCCTAGATGACTTCTTGCAGACCAACAATGTAAAAGTCCTCTTATGTGTAGATGACCTCAGTCAGAACACCCTTACTCTACCTGAGCAACAGCAAACATGCAGCATTACATCACACATTTACAACATTGGTTAGCTAAGAACAGGACACCTGCATCCCCACAGAAATCTGTTCATGCCCTCATAATTTCATCACACATTTACAACATTGGTTTACAAAGAACAGAATGTGTGCATCCCCACAGAAGTCTTTTCTCACCCTCATAATTTTAGACAGACATGAATCTAGTTTAAACCCTTCCATAAACCTGAATGGTCAACTTCTTCCACTAACCAGAACTCCAACCATGCTAGGTATTACTTAATGTCATCACAATGGCCATAAACGAACTAAACAGTGTCAGAACATGTACTAGCACCAGTTTTGGACAAGGAAAAGGATCCCATAGCATCCTCTTCAAATATTTCATCCAATCCACCTTAACCTGTGCCTCATATGGCTGGTCATTCACCATGTGAAAAGCAATCATAACAGATCATCTAATCATGCCAAATAAGACCCTTAGAACAATATCAAGTTGTCCTGCAACCACAAACTTGCAGCACTTGCACAGTGAAACAAAAACACTTTCATTACAATCTCACTTCAACATATTTGGTACCTAATTCTTTGCAGTAGCCCAAAACCCTTCCCACCCAAACCACATCATAACCAACCATCGTCCCTTATGTAGAAACAAAAAATATACACGTGCTTTACACTTTACTTGTCTTTACTCACAAGTCTCCCATCCTCGACAAATGTGATGTTGACCAAGCACATACACACAATTATGACTCAGTAAGGACTAAACAACCACCCTCTTAAACCAGTCTTAAATTCTACCCTGCCAGACATTTGCCCATCTGAAACTGTACTCACCAGGCATCTACGAGTGTCACTTTCTCATATATGATTTGGATACTGCTCTCTACAACACTACAAACATATATTCAATATATCTTAGGACCACTCATGTCCAAGATATAGATTCCTTGTTGACAGAAACATAGTCCTTAAGTATCCAGCACTTACCTCATGCAGACAGACACACACCACAACACTTCTTGACCTGTGGTCCCACTGAGTGGCTAACTTTCTTTCTGCTGCATTAACTTCATAGAAGGGTTCCCAGGACAGGAAAGTAAGTAAGCATCACAAGGAGCAGTATTAGCTTCAGCACTTTTTATGATAATGATATCATACATAGACAAGAAATAGAAAGTATAGTTAGATGTTTTGCAGATGACAACACTGTAAATATAATAATTAGACTTGTGTAGAATCGAGGAAGAATTCATAAAGGCCTGGATATATTTATAAATGTGTAGAAGAGAACCTGATGGAATTTAGCAAATAAAAATTTTAACAGATAAGCAGTGGAATGATTAAATGTGATCATTCACATTTTTCATTGAAGTACCACGTGAACTTGGGAATTATGGACACATCTCAGCACTTGTGATATTGCATTTTCACTTTCATCTTTTAGCAGTTTCTGCAGAAATTTATGAATGGACCCTTGTATATTCTTCAAACTCTGTTGCTCCAACCTGTACATTTCACTGCTTTTTTCTTTATTTTATACAACTACTATCTTTGAATTTTCATCTCTTTTCAGTGTTCATCTTTAACAGTCATCCTTATTCCTACACTACTGTTTATCCATCTTTTGCAGATACAGTTTCTTTTTATGATAACCTACATGACACAGCATATTGAAAGAAAAATAAAGTACAAGAAAAAGAATGGGATTGATTAAAGCTCCATAGATGTTTGTGTTACCGAATATCGCCATATGTGCTTCATACATATTGACGTATATGAATCGTAGACATACAGTAACAAATTCACCTGTTCGTTGCTTACCTGATTCCTAATTGTTATAGTGCTTCTGTTCCTGGTCATAACCTCTCACCATCCCATCATTGTAAATAGAATATAGCTGTGGTGATGCTGAATCTTTGCTTTAGTTTAGCTTTAACTTGAAAACAGTCGGTCAGTCCATCCATACTTCTAATGTATGCTTTTATCATTTTCTTCATGCTTAGTTGTCTTTAGTAGGTGTACTCTCACACCATACACTCAATACAATCCCTTTTTAGTCTTTCCAAATTTATTCTTGTCATAATCCTTTTTATAGTATTGCAGATGTTACTTACACACTCTTCATTTGCTCCTGCCATTTTGGGGATATTATCCTAGTTTATGCTTCTGCTTAATTTGCATGGTTAAAAGTAACTTCCAGTTGTGACCTCTAATTAACCTCCCATTGGATTTAGGTAAGACTTGGTGAGAGTACTAATTTCATTGATCCACGGCAAAATCCAAAGATGAAGTAGAATACGCACAGTAAGTACATATATGTACATGTGCTCATCAATATTTTCTGTATTTTGGCTTTGCTTGATTTTTTTAAGTGTAGGTCAAAGTTTGTGAAATTACAGTTCATGGATCCTAAGCTCAAGTTTCAGTGTAAAACATAATTGCACGGAAGCATGTTTAGACTTAAATCCTGAACTTATTTATTGGTCATTAGCTTTGCTTAATTATGTTGGATTTTGATTAGACTTAATCTTTCAACATTTCTGATGCCTATCCCTTTTGAGAACTCCATCGAGGGGGTGGCCATGGCGAAAGGATCTTCATAAATGGTGAACTCCAGTGCCGCTTCTTCTTCTTTTCTTCTTCTTCTTCTTCTTTTCTTCTTCTTCTTTTCTTCTTCATTTCTTCTTCTTTTCTTCTTCTCTTCCTCTTTTCTTCTTCTTCTTTTCTTCCTCTTTTCTTCTTCTTCTTTTCTTCTTCTTCTTCTTTTCTTCTTCTTCTTCTTCTTTTCTTCTTTTCTTCTTCTTTTCTTCTTCTCCTTTTCTTCTTCTTTTCTTCTTCATTTCTTCTTCTTTTCTTCTTCTTTTCTTCCTCTTTTCTTCTTCTTCTTTTCTTCTTCTATTCTTCTTTCTTCTTCTATTCTTCTTCTCTTCTTCTTCTTCACTTCTTCATTTTCTTCTTTTCTTCTTCTTCTTCTATCTTCTTTTCTTCTTCTTTTCTTCTTCTTCTCTTCTTTTTCTTTTCTTTTCTTCTTCTTCTCTTCTTATTTCTTCTTCATCTTTTCTTCTTCTATTCTTCTTCTATTCTTCTTCTTTTCTTCTTTTATTCTTCTTCTTTCCTTCTTCTATTCTTCTTCTCTTCTTCTTCTCTTCTTTTTCTTTACTTTTCCTCTTCTTCTTCTTCTACTTTTCTTTTCTTTTCTTTTCTTCTTTCTTCTTCTTCTTCTTTTTCTTCTTTTCTTCTTTTTCTTCTTTACTTCTTCTATTCTTCTTCTTCTTTTCTTCTTCTATTCTTCTTTTCATCTTCTTCTTTCTTCTTCTTTTCTTCTTCTATTCTTCTTTTCATCATCATCTTTCTTCTTCTTCTTTCTTCTTCTTCTTCTTTTCTTCTTCTATTCTTCTTCTTTTCTTCTTCTTCTTCTTCTTCTTCGTCTTCTTCTTCTTTTCTTCTTCTTTTTCTTCTTCTTCTTTTCTTCTTCTTCTTCTTCTTCTTCTCTTCTTCTTCTTCTTCTTCTTCTTCTTCTTCTTCTTCTTCTTCTTTTCTTCTTCTTTTTTTTTTTTTTTTTTTCCCTACAATATTAGCCTCCTTTCTAAAACATCTTATTCTCCCTGAAATTAACTGATAATTGCTCTTCTCTATTCCCATTAACTCTATTTTTCAACCTCAGCTCCTTCCTCTTGACCTCCTGTCACTTTTTCGTATTTCCCAATCCTTCCCTGTAAGTACCGCCCATACACTTCTCTTTTCTCCTTCACTAGCAACTGTACTTCATCATCCCAACGCTCACTAACCTGTCTCACCTGCTCACCTCCCATTACTGCATGCCATACATTCCTCTTGCACAAGCCAACACTACTTCCCCAAAATTCTGACTTTTTTAGACTTAATCAGATTCATGGTTTGATTAACCCCTAGCTTACGTGTGAAGGAGCTGATTTGAACACATGTATGTATATCTATATTTTGTGTGAGCTTTACATTCAAGTTATTCACTTTGTCAACTCATGTCTTAGCACTTCTGCTCACATTCAGATTTGGAGTCAAAATATAAATTTATAAGCTGGCCAGATTTATATCCAGAACTTTACTTATTAATCAGAAAATTTTATAAATTTTGTTGTAGATTGTAGTTAGGTTTGTAAGCCTACCTATTTTGTTGAGTCCAGATATAGAACTGAGTTGTACATTTATGTATAATTGTGTACCATATATACCATCTGAAATATATATTTTTGTTAACTTTCTTGACTCATCATAAACTCTATTCACAATTTCATGATGTGGATCATGTAAACATAGCTCTTCAGATCAATCTTTCATGTTTTTTCCAAAGTCTTATTGAATTTTGATCTGAAGAAGTAATATAGTTCATGAAATCAGTCTGTAGCTTAAGTTTTTTAGACTTCTGAACTGTGCATTTATACATCTATGCACACATTCAGAATTTTAATTTGAGCTGTATGTTTGCAAAATCAGTTTTGGAATTTTATCAAAGTTTATTAGTTTCTTTATGTAAATTCATTTCGTTTTTAAAGATTAGGTGAAAAATGTTTCCAGACATAAGTCCGTGCATGTCTTAAGCTGTAGTTTTTACTCTAATGTTCCTAGAGCACAAAGTTTTCGACCAGATTCGATGAGATTATTCATTTTTTCACCCTTGAAATTAGATTGAAAGATGGCATAGTTGTACATCTTTACGTCCTTTCTTACGTTTATCCTTAATTGCTATTCTGCAACAGTAGCTTTCATAAATCGTTGGATTTTTATTAAACTATATGAAATTACTAACTTTGAGCTTAGCTCCACTTCAAAGATTTTCATTAGTTGAATTAAGCATTCACACACATGTATCCTTAACCCTTAAACTGCTGTCTACTTCCTCTTTTGTATACCCCCTTGTATTGCATTATTCATGAATTTTTATACTGAATCTAAAAGAAAGTCTGAAAAAGATGAGTAATCAGCATCTAATCAGAAAAAAAGAGTATATGTATATAAACTTTTGATAAGTTACCTATCCTTGGCGGATACTAGAAGATAGTGAATGATGGGAATGAAGACAGTGCTGTGCATGGTGACAGGACACACAGCACTATAACTGTGTCTTGGGTGAAGAACATGTAGGTATGAGCGAAAAACTCGACTTATGCATCTAAACAAATAAGATAGAGTCAATAGTAATTCTTGGCCAGTGATTCAAATTTTAACTGGGCGTCAGTTGACGTAGACAGCAGTCCTTAACATTATACTGATGTAGACCACAGTTTATGGGTTAATTACCCAGAGCTGTATTTTCTGATCACTTGCTTAATTCAGTTACAGCAAATTTATGTCAGACTGAGCAAGATAATTTCATAATACTCCTTCTTCATTTTGTTGAATTTTGATCTGACCAAAATTAGTCATTTTCATTAATCATCACCGAAATTTGACATCTTCAAAATGCACATCCATGTGTATGTTCATTCAATTTCAAACTAGTTAATCAGAACCTGCACATCCATGTGTATGTTCATTCAATTTCAAACTAGTTAATCAGAACCTTTTGTTAATATATATTTGATTTTTTATCCGACATTTATTGCATTTTGATTTTATGTGAAGTCCAAATTAGCACTGTATGGCTGTCCAGTCATATGTATGTGTGAAGACATGTCTTATGCTAGTTATTGATCTCTGGCTTTTTCAAGTCACATTGAATATTGCTGAGGTTACTCTTGTTCACTAATGATTAGATAACAACCATTTAATGAGCAGAGATGTAGCTTTTGTGTCACCCATAACCCCTCCTCCCCCCGTATTCACATCTTTATGCAATGTTTGTGGTCATTTTAATCTTCTTTTTTACAATCCTGTCAGCCTCATACATCTACACATGTTAATCATATTTTCATAGACTTAAATTCTTGTATGACAGCATTATTGTTGTACATTGGTAATCACTGCATTTATCCAGCCCCTAGTAGAGTTGTTTTTATTTTTCTGCCTGTGTGGGATTATCATAGGATATTTGAACCCTAAAAATCAACAGGGGTGTGACTAGAGAAAATTAGAGGTAATATTCCTGTAGAGTGACAAGATCTCCACTTACCTGAAAACTCATTTTAGGAACATCTGCTATCCCTGAAAGTCAATGGACACTCAGTCAAAAAAATGCATAGTTTGTTTTGCTTGCTGTCTCTTTGAAAGGAGGCAAATTAGAGGGATCATAGAGTGTACAGAAATAATGTCAGTATTTGAGAAATTAGTGTAGAAGTCAGTATGATTTATCAAGATTGTGGAAGAAAGTCAGGAAGGCTTTTCCAATAGTTTCTACCCCTTTTGGTATTAGCATTGATGTGCATTGTTTTTAATTGGTACAGAAAGCATGTGTTAGTGTTTTTTAAGATAGGGGTGATATGCTATCTCATCTTTCATATAAAGTACAGAGATTAAGTGAGGAATATCTTTAAAAGCAGTATCCTTTGGTCATTAGTTCATAGAGTTTTTGTGAGCATTTTGGGTAAGTAACACATGTGTTTAATTGCCATGGTTTTTATTGTAGTTTCAGGAACTTGCATGAGTTTTAATGCTTGTCGCCTAGTTTGTAGTTTCCACCTTAGCCCTCTTATACATTTCTTTGCACATTTTGATGTGTTGCTTATATTTTAAGTTTTGTTATTTTATGTTGGTGGGTCACCTAGCTAAGAGTTTGCTGTTGCTAGTATCACCATATTCATTACATCATTACATCTTTATCCATCTTCAAGTGTCTCATTTTCACATTGTTTTCTTTTAAGTGTTCTGTGGTCTTTAAATGGTTTCAGCATTAGATTAAATAGCATGTACTGACCTTCATCATTAAGCTGGATATAGTTTTTCTTCCCATTGTTGGAGGATTGGGGACTGTTCTTCCAGGGTTTTGCTATCACTCTGTCCTGCCCTATCCCACTCCATCCCTAGAAAATACTTGGGTTTTGTAGTGGCTACAAGTTGTTTTAAAGTGGTTTATTCCCAAATTATATAGAGGGTCTCGGTTGTTCCCATCTGGTTAGGTTAATGTGTAGGACTTCCATACTCCTTCAGAGGATGAATGGAGTTCATTGTACATCTTCTGATCAAGGAAAAATGTTTGCTATTATTTAAGTGAATTATCATCTTAAGTGCTCCATTTTTATGCAAAAAGGAATCTTTGATATCAAAAAAGTTCATACACTTGGGCTTTTCATTAACTGATTCTGGAGAACTGTTAAATTTCAACCCAGTCATTTAGTTTTGAGCTGTTCTGTTGGCGTGGAATGTGTGTATGATGATTGTCCCTAAAAGTAAAGTACATGTAATTTAAATGAAGTTCTTGGAAATGAGGAAGAAAGAAAACCACCCCTGTATCTCATGTGTGTCGTAGAAGGCTCGTGAGAGGGGCATGAGGATGATCCTTCTCCTACTATCATCACTTTGTAAAAGTAGGAACAGAAGATGAGCCTAGTGAGGATAATTCCTGTAAAGCTCAGTTGTCTGTTCCTATTGCAAAGGTGGAAAGTCAAGCTGATAGTAAAAAAGATAAATTTCATGCTTAAAGGAAAATCGCTAAACATTCACATATGTATAAAAGGTACACATATATTAAATGAACCGAGTCATTTATAGAATGGAAAGCTTTTATTTGTTTGTAATTGCCTAAGAATATATTTCTGGCTTGTCTGCATGTGGTAAGGACACTTCACACACAAACATTCACAATAAAGAAAAAAGAGAAAAAGTCAGTAACATGTGAATTGTCTGTGGTTATTACAGGACCAGGTTGCTTGAGATCCAGGTGCTAGATAGGCTTAACCTCCTTAGGATGATGTTCCTGACTCAAAGTCCGGAGTGATGCAGCAATGCAGTCCAAGGTTTCTGTAATTTTTATTTTTACTAATAAATTAGACATTTTCATACAAAGATTATTTCATTTGTTGTAGTTAAATGTTTTACTTTACAGTCCTGCATTCAGAATAAATACACTAAGAATGATTTTAGTATTGTTTGTGTTATGTATAACCTAATGTTTGTATTCAGTAATATATTTATAGCAAAGTGTATATAATAAAGGTCCTTAGTTTTGTAGGAGTTATTTTTTTGAACCTAGGATGATAAGCAAAGGACAGTTGCCTTATGTTATTATTCAAGCTCATCTGGACTGTATTGAAAAATAAATCCACAGATGAATCTTAATGTGAGACTAGGATAAAATTTTTTCATGATAATAGTGGTAAAACCATCTCTGTTGAGCTGTAATTATTAATGTCTGATGGTGCCAGTATGGCATTACCATTCCTACAGATAGACATTGATAATTATGTTCCCCATGGCAAACTTCTCTAGTTTTGCTTTGTCTTAAGTTTATATAGGTATTTTCCATTAGGCATTGAAGGAGAAGTTAGCTTGGTTGCCTTCTGCTTTTCATTAATATGGGAGAGGATAATAATTACCTGCTTTGATTACTTTTCTCTTACTTTATATCTCATGACCAAAGTTGTTTGGAAGTGCTTATAGTTTCTTCTCAATGATATCCATCTTACATATGATCCAGAAATTTGTCTACATTTGGGAGTCTTATTAAACCCCCTCTTATTTAAGGGCTCATAAGAACGAAGCACACCAGTCAGGTGTCTTAAGGTTTTCTATGAGGCAGTGACATTGTGTCAGGGGATTTATAGTGAATGTGTCAAGGATTGAATAATTTGTTGTGTTAGAAAGGTTTTATTGCCAACTAATATGTACTTGTTGCTCACATATGATGGCCACCTTTACTACATTTTGAACTCGTGGGCTTGGTAATCAGTTTAAACAGATCTGAAATGACAGATGTTCCCAACTGTGTAGGATGAACTGTGGAATGGGATTCAGCCATTGAACTCTTTGCTGATTAATTTTGTCTTTCAGGAAGTAGATCATATATTCTTTTGTATCTTCCATTATTAATGATACTAGAAGTGGCCATGTGAGTAATCCACACTTCATTTTCTTTCTGAGTGTTGCAGCTGGTTTGTCTCCAAATACACTCTGCATTTGCCTAGCTGGTTTTTGAACCTAACCTTATACCAATAAATGGTAATGCTGTTCAGTGTTATATAGTAGATATTTTATGCAGATCTTAATGTAGTCTTTATGACATGCACTAATTTGTGAACATTTCATGAGAACATAATGATTGATTCCCTCTGAACATATCCAGTTATTTTCAAAGCTGCCTGTTTAGTTTTAGTTTAGATTTTGCAATGTGTTTCTTAGTACTGAACCCATTTATACAGAAAAGTTACAATGGGCAAATAGCTGTCTAGTATCTGAAGTATCTGTAATAATTCGTATTGGCCTCAGAACATTTAAAGGCAAAAACTTGTGTAAATAGTGAATATGATAACTGATTAATGAGAAATGCAATTTTGACAACAGATATATGAAGAAAGGAGCTAGAGTCTGTCATGAATTTGGCAGCTGTCAAAACAAGCTGCATGAATGTATCATTTATGCTTGCAGGTGTGAGGGTAACAAGGTGTCTTAACTACAGTGGTTTGAGCAGGCAACAGCTGAATTAGAGTAATGATAATACATGTCATGTAAAGGTATGTGATTAATTGCTCTTTAATATAATCACGGAACTTTCTTGAAAACATCACAGATTTACTTAATATTTTTTAAGTACTACTCACATTATCTTCTGCGTATCATAAAAGGTGACTAAGAAGGATGGGAGCAGTTGACTGGAAATCCTCCCCCTGTCATATTAACTTTCTAAAGAGGGAACAGAAGGGAGGAGCTATGAAAGAATTTTTCCTCAAAGGCTTAGTTGTTTGTTCCTGATGCCACATTGCCAAGGCAATAAAGGTGAGCAAGTTTATAAATAGAAAAACTTAAAAGCTCTTGCCTATCAAGATCTTCAAAAGTGTTAACTACATTTTGACTGTATGTTGGAAGTATTTGTTTGAATAGTTAATAGAAATGTTATATTTTCTGCCATTTTATTAGTGAAATACTACATGCTGTGATAGAAGATATGATAATTGGCGATGATGGCAATGAATTTCAGATTAAGTTTTGTAGATAGTGCTATGATTTACGAAAAAAAATAGAAAAATATTTGACTCAGGAACCAGTTCCTATGATTGGTTTTCCTTCAGAGTAGCACTATTCTTTAGTGATTGTGATTGTGTCACTTTTAGATAATGTGTTATGAAGTATTTTATTGATTTGATTGAGCTCAAGATTAAAGATTTTACCTATTCATCTTTTATACATAAATGATTGTGCTTTTTCTTGTGGTTTCTGGCATTTCTTTAGTTGTGGAGTATTTTTGGATAGTGCATTTCATGAACTTTTGTTTTAATTTATCTGAATACTCATTATTAGCATAATTTGACTGTCATTACTAATGTTGGAATGTTGTTGTGTTTGTTGAGAACATTTGGTAATGATTCAGTTGTAAGGTGGTGAAAAGTCGTTTGTTGACTCTTTCCACAACAGAGAGCATCAGACATTAAGGCAGGGTCATCAAACGTGGTATGTGCACCCTGAGTAAACCCTTTCAGGGTGCACATTGTATCTATAGGGGATAGTTTATGGGATATACATATTTTACATCTTAACTTGTTTGCTCCAAAAATAAATTTCTCTGATTAGTGTTCAGATAGGGTTTAGAATAGCGTGAGTCATTTTGATCAGGGTATCACTTGGGACTCATGAAATCACTTTTTATTTCCTTGATTTTAGGAAGGGATGCATGGATCAAGATAAATTTGGTCAAAGAGTGCACAAGCCAAAGGCTAGTTAGATAGTGCTGCATTACAGGAATCAGACATCAGATTATGTACCATTGTTTGCTGTGTTCTCCTTTGGAAGAGATTTATGAGTGATAACAATATAATATTTAAAAGATACTTGACTACTTTTGATGATTAGAGGTAAATTTGAAGATGTGATAATGGTGTTGGGTCTGACAGTTTTGTTTGTTAATGCTGATTAAATGATGATAGTGCTGTATCACCATAATTAACATCATATTGTTCTCATTATTAAAACTGGCACAAAGTCTTACCTCTTTTTCACAGTTCAGGATAAGGCAGATGTTAACATTCCTCTCCAGTTTATGATTTCTAAAATGAAAAGTTACCCTAAGGTTTATAGAGCTGTTATACTTTAAACTGATAGTTTTTTGTAATACCTAATTTTGTAATAGTGTCAGAAATAGACAAACAGTGAACTCATTTACACACATTCACTCCCAACTGTTGTGCATAATATACCCTTGCATGACAGTATGATTTGTTGGAAATTATAAGAATTCACTTTCAGTTATCCATTTTTTAACATATTTCAGAATAAGTAAGCATTTTAGGATACTCAACAACATTATCAGGCAGTTGTAGAACAGCTCTCTTTTCAGTTACAACTGTGTGTACTGGAATTCCTCTGAAGCTGCTTGCTATTTACTTGCAAAACAAAATAGTATAGTCATTTGAATTACATTTACATGGTTTGTAAACCTTACAAACAAGCTTGCCATTGACCAGATGTACTATCATGAGTAAAGCAGTTTTACTTGCCGAAACATTTTGTTCTTGCAATTGGCAGAAGTGTTTTGTTAGTTTCCTGGTGTGGGAAACATTGATCAAGTATAATAAATGAATGATTTGTTTTTGTTTTTTTTTCATACATATTCGCCTTTTCCCGTGGTAGCGAGGTAGTGTTAAGAACAGAGGACTGAGCCTTTTAGGGAAAATCCTCACTTGGCCCCTTCTCTGTTCCTTTTTTGGAAAAGCAGAAACTGGAGGGGAGGATTTCCAGCCCC